>MU261490.1:77500-92500 GCA_020310875.1 Ceratopteris richardii
TCGTGCATTTCTTTGAGTCAAAAGAGTGAATTTACCAAGTTATACTAGAAACTTGATGCTTGACTTAGTCAATTAAATCTTTAGTTGAAAAGATCAACTTAAAATCAAAGTCCAACTTAGTGTTCTAAGAAGATCTTGGAAGTTACTTACTTCATATCTTCAGTTTCCTTGATCTTGAAGTCGTCTTGAAGTATCTTGAGATTCTTCTTGAATTTAAACTCCTTCTTTGAAGTTTTAATTCCCTTGAAGATCAAACCTAACTTCAAGATCCAAACGAAGACTCAAAGATAATCATCATCTCACGGTCCGATGTCCCATACCATCTTTCCTACATCAATCTGAGTATAAAATCTGGTATCCATACCACCCTATTTTATACTCACATTAACGTGTGAGTGAAATTTATCCTAAAGTCTACAACATATCTTGATAGAGAACCTTCTAGCTTTAATTCTTGACAAGAATTTCGTAGTCTCAGGCACAAATATCTTAGGAAATCCCGATATTTTCTAAAGACAATTTAGGAAACAAGTTCTTTCCTAAAAGATAAGCTTCAAGTGGTAAAGCCTCGAATCTTATAAAAATCAAGAATATTTCTTATAAGATTAAGTAAACAATTCCAAGCATTATTTGCTTGTGCAAAGTTTTCAAACATGGTGACTTTATTAAAGCACTTTTCTAAAGATAAGAAAAGTATGTGTGGTGGTCTTTAAGATAAGAAAAACTTAAACAAGAGATCCAAGCCAAGTAATGATTGGAAATTAAGCTATTTCCTAAAGATAAGCTAATGAAAGAGTTCAATTAACTATTTCACTAGTTAAATGAGAATTATCTTTTGGACAAGCAAAGCCTTAAGGCCTTAAGTCTTGGTCTTATCCAAAAGTCTAGAATTCCTTTTGAAGATCTTTCCAGCAAAGCAAACGATTCCAAGATGAATCATTGGACTGGAAAGCAAAAAATTCCAAGGAGAATCACTAGCTTAGTATTACTTGATTCCTTGGTAGGAATCAAAAAGTTCTTGAAAGAAAAATCTCCCGAGTTGTGAGACTAGCATCTTTTAAGAGAAGTTTTATAGCAAGTAGTTCCCAGCAAATCCCTAACCATCAGTTTTGGTATTTAAGTCCAAATAAGTGATATAACCTAACGGTATATCAAAGATTCTTAGCTTTGGAATCTGAAAAGCATTAGAAAATGCTTGGACTTAAATTGAGGGAAAGATCTCTAAAATCCTGCAGGTAAGCAAAGAAGCTTAAGATAGTTTAGGAGATCTTAAAGATAAAGACTAAGTCTTTATTTTTGTCACAAGTATCAACCAGAATTGATCAAGCTTGGCCATGATTGTCCAAGAACGTGCGATTAGAACTACCCTGTAGATTGCCCAAGTATTGGCCGTAAAAATTCCGTTAGGAATTATTCACTCAACTTCCATTTATCGAATGGAAAATTGTGAACAAAAGTAAGCTGTTCCAAGTATGAACAAGGAATTCCAAAAATGTAGTCTACAACTGTGCAAACGGTACTTAAGTCTATGGAAGGTAAAACATAAATGTTTACCTAAAGGGATTTTGGTACAAATCCAAAAAGCATGAGCAGATGCTTGGACTTAAGCAGTAAAGAGATTCCTGTAAAAGTCTCGGCCGAGATAGGTACCTAAAGCAATAGTAAAGAAGGAATCTAAAAGACAAGAAGTCAGAAGCTCTTGTCGCTACAAAATTGGTCAAGAATAACCAATTGAACTTGAATTTGAGAAATTCAAGAACTTGGAATTCGGATTGGTTTTCATTTGAAAAGATTAGCAAAAAAGGATTGAACCCAAGACCTCCTCCTTCACATCCTTGAGACTTAACCACTAAGTTAAGTGGGTCACTTGTTCACAAGAGCACAAGACCTCCTAGTAAGTCTAAACTCGAGATCTTTGGTCATATACACGGATGACCAAACAATGTCCGATTTCAGAGGCCAAACCCTTGGATCATAGACTTACTTGATTATAGATAGATAGATAGATAGATAGATAGATAGATAGATAGATAGATAGATAGATAGATAGATAGATAGATAGATAGATAGATAGATAGATAGATAGATACCTTTTGCCTCTTCATATGTAGAAGGGTCTTCATCTGCCTTTATCATATAAGCATAATCTTTGGTAGCTAAAAAAGAAGTATCATAGCTATACCTTGTAGGTTGCCATTTGTGTCCTGATGACCTTCTGAGTCCTCCACTTCTTGAGGTTTCTGGTTCATCACATTCTGGATCAAATCTTGGTTTTTCTTCAACTTCAACTTGTACTTCATTGTTCTCCTCTTCATCAAATATCTGAACCTTTGATTTACCTTTCTTTTGATTCACAACTTCTTCATCAGCTGCATAAATATTGATTGTACCTACATACCAAGTACCTTGCTCATCAAATATAACATCCTTTGACACAAGCAATTGTTTTGTGGAAGGACTCCACAACCTATATCCCATCTGCTTATCATCATATCCAACAAACACATATTTTTCAGCTTTAGGTTCCATTTTATGCCTGATTTGAGATGGCACCTATGCATATGCCAAACACCCAAATACTTTGCAATGATCTAGAGTAGGTCTCTTACCCCACCATGCCTCATATGGTGTCATACCCTGCAAAGCTTTACATGGTATTCTATTGACTAAATATATAGCTGTATTTATAGCCTCAGCCCACAAATAATTTGGGCAATTTTTCTCCTTCATCATGGATCTTGCAAACTCAACAAGAGTTCTATTTCTCCTTTCTGCTACACCATTTTGTTGAGGAGAGTACCTGCAAGTAATTTCCCTTTTTATACCTGCATTCCACAAATAATCACTGAACTCATTAGAGAAATACTCTCCCCCTCCATCTCACCTTACTCTCTTCAACTTTTGACCTGTAATTCTCTCTGCATACACATGATAATGTTTGATTGTATTGAATACCTCTGATTTATCTTTGATCACATAGATAGTGATCCATCTGGTAGCATCATCAACATAAATCACATAATACCTTGACCCATTGATACTGAAATCCTTTGATGGTCCCCACACATCTGTGCGTACCAACTCAAGCTTTTCTGAATACATAAAACCATGCTTGGAATAAGATTGCTTATGAGCCTTACCTAATTGACATGCCTCACATCTATATGTCATATGTTGAACTGCAACATTAGGCAATCCAAGCAGTGAACCATTGTTAACCATATCTTTAATATCTCTTTCATTAAAATGTCCAAGCCTTTTGTGCCAAAGATCTAACTCTGAGCTCTTATGTCCTCCATAAGTGTACAAAGCATGACAAACATTACCTTGAATCTTCAATGTGAACAATCTTCCTTCTTTCTTTCCTGAAACAATTTGTTTATACCCATTCCTAGGGTCTTCCACAAAAACTCCTTCATTAGTGAACCTAAGTTCATAACCTTTTTCAACAATTTGTCCTACACTGATCAGATTCTTTGGAATTGTAGGAACATACAAAACCTTACGCAAGAGAGTACTTCCATCCTTGGACTTCACTAATCAAATTGATTTCACATTGTGCTTTGTATTGTCACCTCTTTGAACTACATGATTAGTTACCTTATTCTCCAAATCATTCATCAAGGCTATGTTGCCACTCAGGTGATTGCTACACCCTTAGTCAATGTAGAAGACTCTTTGGTCCTCACTCCGCCTTTCACGAGTTGCATTCATTATCAATGTTGAATCCTCCTTCTGATCTGAAGCATAATTGTAGTAGGTATTGTTGTATTGCTAACTTTGGAATCCTCTACTCGCATTTCTTCCAAAATAGCCTCTACTACCTCTACCTCTGAAATTACCTTTTTGATTTCTGCCACCTCTTCCTCTTGAATTAAAATTCTGATTATATCCACCATTATTCTAAGTATTATACCAACAATCATTAGCTAAATGATTTGTCTTACCACAAATCCAACAAGCTTTGACTCCATCTTTATTACTTCTGCCTCTTCCTCTACCATTACTACCACGTCTTCCTCTTAGGAAGTTAGCCTGGCTAGTTGTTCCTTCATCTTCATTTGATTGTTTCTTCCCTTTGCTATTCTTCTTCATATCCTTTGAATACATTTCTTGACCTGCACTTTTATCACTTTCACCTATGACATTCTGCTCAAAGGTTAGCATGTGTCCTAGCCTCTCAAAGGATAATTTAGTAGACATCCTGCTCAAAGGTCTAGTGATAATTTAGTACACAAAATGAATGGATTCCATTTGTCATCACCTCTCAAACCTGTAAGGATTTGCCTTACCAATTTATCCTCCTCAAAATCTTCATCAACTGCTCCTAATGCATCTGCAATGTCCTTCATTCTTGTTACATAATCTGATATGGATTGAGAGGCCTTCTTCTTGAATGTGGTAAATTATGCCCACATGGATGCCTTCCTTGACTTTGTGGTGTTTTGGAAATGCTCCTCGAAAGAATTCCATATATCACTTGCACTTTCAAGACCTCTGATGTGAGGTAGAAAGTAGTCATTAACTGCCATGTAGATAATGCTCCTGGCTTGAGCATCTCGCTTCATCCAAGTCTTCAAAACTGATAATTCCTCCCTAGTTGGAACACTAGGATCTCTAAACTGAGGATTTTCTTCTTCACCTGTAATATAACCTATCAAGTCTTTGCTCATAAGATGAGCTTCCATCCTCATTGACCATTCTGGATAGTTCTCTCTATCGAGTTTCTCTATCTGAAAAGAATCTCCCATCCTTTCTTCACCTGTGTATTAAATCTTTCAAGCTTTATGAGGAATAAGGTTACCTTTACTTTGAATGAAGTTCCTTTTGTCTTCCTTGATATCGTCTGGCCTCCTTCTCAAGCTTTGCTTTCAAGCTTTCACCTTTTGAATCTTCAAAGGTTGAATTCTTTATAACTATAGCAATCGGGGTCCTCCTTTCTTCAATTTTGATACTTCTTGCTCTGATACCACTGATGGAGAGTGTTAATCTCAAAACGAACAAGCTACTCTTGAAGTTAGAGCATCTCTATATCAAGAGTAACTCAAACCTTCACCAATTTGGAGGATCAATACTTAATTTCCAAAATTTTGAACAAACTGTGAAGAAGGTGACAACATAGAAAGCCTGCTGCACATAACTCACTCATTGACTTATCAAATGTATAAATTTTTTTATAAAACTTTGCACAAGGTGTTGCCTATAGTTTGGGCACCTCCCCCAATTTAAATCATTCCAAAAGAATCAGTAGATCTTGAGAAATGATCTTAAGTTCCCTATGTCTAAAACTATAGTTCTTTATAGTCGACTTTGACACCTACAAATTCTAAAGCTTGGTTCTCTCAAACTAGAACCCGTTTATGCAAATGATTTCACCCATAGGTAGCTTAGCTTCAAACTTAAAGAATGAGTGCTTGCTTGCTCAAAACTTTACACTGTGGAAGGAGAACTGACTAACACATTATCATCGAATTTTGCACCTCCTGCAACTTCTCTTCTTTTCATTTACACATGTAAATGTTCCTACACTCAATTCTCCTAGCCTGATCACAATTAGAAGTTGAAAATTTGTACAGAGGTCAATCACCTATAGAGTTAGACTTGTACAAAAGCATTTCACAAAAGATTCAACACAAAAGGAGACCACTCAGAAATATCGGGTGCAACTTTTCTTGATTTTTGGAAATCTTTACATGTGAGTGATGAGAGAGATCTTACTCACTTTTAAAGTGTCTAATGACTCATACAACTTCTAATTTCTCTATTCACATGCTCTCTCATATTTGCCCTGACATTTTCCTTGTATATATAGGCAAATATGTACAAGCTCATAGATATACAAAAGTATAAGGGAGCTATCTCTGAATTAATGTACATATGTATACATATCTTTATTCTTTGAACATATCCTTTATCCATGCTTCATGACTTGATCTTTTCTTCAGTCCTTGACTTCAAAACTTCATCAAAACTTCAATTGTTGATTGCCTTGCACCAATAGATAGATAGATAGATAGATAGATAGATAGATAGATAGATAGATAGATAGATAGATAGATAGATAGATAGATAGATAGATAGATAGATAGATAGGTAGATAGATAGATAGATAGATAGATAGATAGATAGATAGGTATGTAGGTATGTAGGTAGTTAGATAGATAGATAGACAATTAGATAGCTAGATAGATAGATAAAGAGATACAGAGATGGATGGATGGATAGATAGCTAGATAGATAGATAGATAATTAGATAGATAGATAGATAGATAGATAGATAGATAGATAGAAAGATAGATAGATAGATAGATAGATAGATAGATAGATAGATAGATAGATAGATAGATAGATAGATAGATAGATAGATAGACAGACAGATAGATAGATAGATAGATAGATAGATAGATAGATAGATAGATAGATAGATAGATAGATAGATAGATAGATATATATATATAGATAGATAAATAGATAGATAGATAGATAGATAGATAGATAGATAGATATATATATAGATAGATAGATAGATAGATACATAGATAGATAGATAGATAGATAGATAGATAGATGGATAGATAGATAGGTAGGTAGGTGTTGGTGCAGAGCAATCAACAATTGAAGTTTTGGAAGTTAAAGAATGAAGACAAGATCAAGTTTTGAAGCATAGAAGAAGTTTACATTCAGGAATTCAAAGATATGTACACATATGTACATTAGTTCAGATATAGGTCACTTATACTTTTGAATAGTCATAAGTTTGTAAATATTTGCTTATAAATACCATGGAAAATGTCAGGGCAAGTATGAGAGAGATTGTAGAGCATGAGAATTGAGTAGAACTAGAAGTCAATAGACACTTATGAAGAGATTATAATAGCTCTCTTATCCAGATGTAATTTCTGTCAGAAATGAAGAGAAGTTGCGCGCGATGTTTCTAAGTTTTCTCCCTCTGTGTTAGATCTTTTGTGAAATGCTTTTGTACAAGTCTAAGTCTAAAGGTGATTGACCTCTTTACAAATTTTCAGCTTCCAATTTTGATCAAGTTGAGAGAATTATGTGTAGGAACATTCATATGTGAAGAAGTGTTCACTAGTTCCTGAAACAGGCACAAAATTTGAAGTCAATGTTTTGATCAGTTCTCCTTCCACAGTTTAAAGTTTTGAGCAAGTAAGAACTTAATCTTTAAGTTGGAAGGTAAGATACTTGTGGGTAAAAGCATTTGCTTAAACAGGTTCTATTCTTGGAGAACCATGTCTTAGAAGTTATAGGTGTCTAAATCGACTTCTCAGAAGTATAGTTTTAGACATAGGTGACTTGTCAAGTTGATTTCTCAAAATCTACTAAATCTTTTGGAGTTATTCGACTTGGAGGAGGTGCGCAGTCTTTAGGCGACACCTTGTGCAAAGTTTTATAAAAAACTCTACACATTTGATAATTCAATGGGAAAGATATGTGCAACAGACTTTCTTTAGAATCATCCTTGTCATAGATTTTCCAGAATCCTTATAATTGAATGTTGATCCTCCAAATTGGTAAAGGTTTTGACTTACTTTTGATATAGAGGTGCTCTAATTTTAAGAGTAGGTTGTTCTTTTGGAGATTAACACTCTCCATCAGTGGTATCAGAGCAGGAAGCATTAGAATTGAAGTAAGGAGGATCCCGACTGCTGCAGGTGCAAAGAATTCAACATGTGAAGGTTCAAAAGGTGAAAGCTTCAGAGAAAAGCTTGAGAAGGAGATCATACAACATCAAGGAAGTCAAAAGGAGTATTATTCTAAGTAAAGGTACATCTGTTACTCATAAAGTTTAAATAATCAAGAAAGGATGGGAGATTCTCTTCAAATAGAGAAATTGGATAGAGAGAACTATCCAACATGGTCAATGAGGATGGAAGCTCATCTAATGAGCAAAGATTTGATAGGATATATTACAGGTGAAGAAGAAAAGCCTCAATTTAGAGATCCTAGTGTTCCAACTAGGGAGGAATTGTCAGATTTGAAGAATTGGATGAAGAGAGATGCTCAAGCTAGGAGCATTATCTATATGGCAGTCAATGACTACTTGCTACCTCACATTAGAGGTCTTGAAAGTGCAAGTGATATATGGAATGCTTTGGAGGAGCATTTCCAAAACACCACAAAGTCAAGGAAGGCATCCTTGTGGGCAAAATTTACCGCATTCAAGAAAAAGGCCTCTCAATCCATCTTAGATTATGTAACCAGAATGAAGGACATTGCAGATGCATTAGGAGCTGTTGATGAAGACATTGAAGAGGATAAATTGGTAAGGCAAATCCTTACAGGTTTGAGAGGTGATGAAAAATGGAAGCCATTCATTTTGTCTACTGAATTATCACTTGATCATTTTAATCCTGACTTAAATTAGTTGCTAGGACATATGTTAACCTTTGAGCAGGATGTCAAAGGTGAAGGTGACAAGAGTACAGGTCATGCAATGTACTCAAAGGATAAGAAGAAAATTAGCAAAGGAAAGCAACAAGCAAATGAAGATGAAGGCAAAACTAGTCAAGCCAACTTCCTAAGAGGAAGGGGAGGTGGCGAAGGTAGAGGAAGAGGCTGGAATAACAAAGATGGAGTCAAAGCTTGCTGGATTTGTGGTAAGACAAATCACTTAGCTAATGATTGTTGGCATAATACTCAGAGTAATGGTGGATATAATCAGAACTTTAATTCAAGAGGAAGAGGTGGCAAAAATCAAAGAGGTAACTTCAGAGGAAGAGGTAGTAGGGGTTACTTTTGAAGAAATGCAGGTAGAGGATTCCAAAGTCAAGAATACAATAATACCTACTACAATTATGCTTCAGATCAGAAGGAGGATTCAACATTGATAATGAATGCAACTTGTGAAAGGCAAAGTGAAGATGAAAGAGTCTTCTACATTGACTCAGGGTGTAGCAATCACCTGAGTGGCAACATAGCTTTGATCACTGATTTGGAAAATAAGGTAACTAATCATGTTGTTCAAACAGGTGAAAATACAAAGCATAATGTGAAGTCAATTGGATCAGTGAAGGCCAAGGATGGTAGCACCCTCTTGAGTAAGGTCTTGTATGTTCCTACAATTCCTAAGAATCTGATAAGTGTAGGACAAATTGTTGAAAAAGGTTATGAAGCTAGATTCACTAATGAAGGAGTGTTTGTGGAGGACCCTAGCAATGGGTATAAACAAATTGTTTCAGGAAAAAAAGAAGGAAGGTTGTTCACATTGAAGATTCAAGGTAATGTTGATCATGCCTTGTTCACTTATGGAGGACATAAGATCTCTGAGTTAGATCTTTGGCACAAGAAGCTTGGACACTTTAATGAAAGAGGTATCAAAGACATGATCAACAATGGTTCAGTGCTTGGATTACCTAATGTTACAGATCAACATATGACATACAGATGTGAGGCATGTCAATTAGGTAAGGCTCATAAGCAATCTTACTCCAAGCATGGTTTCATGTATTCAGAGAAGCTTGAGTTGGTACATACAGATGTGTGGGGACCATCAAAGGATTTCAGTATCAATGGTTCAAGGTACTATGTGATTTATGTTGATGATGCTACCAGATGGATCACTATCTATGTGATCAAAGATAAATCAGAAGTGTTTAATACATTTAAACACTATCATGCATATGCAGAAAGAATTACGGGTCATAAATTGAAGAGACTAAGGTCAGATGGAGGGGGAGAGTATTTCTCTAATGAGTTCAGTGATTACTTGTGGAATGCAGTATGAAAAGGGAAATTACTTGGAAGTACTCTCCTCAACAAAATGGTGTAGCAGAAAGGAGGAATAGAGCTCTTGTTGAGTTTGCAAGATCCATGATGAAGGAGAAAAATTGCCCTATTTATTTGTGTGTTGAGGCTGTAAATACAACAACTTATTTGGTTAATAGGTTACCATGTAAAGCTTTGCAGGGTATGACACCATATGAGGCATGGTGGGGTAAGAGACCTACATTAGACCATTGCAAAGTATTTGGATGTTTGGCATATGCATATGTGCCATCACAATTAAGGCACGAATTGGAACCTAAAGCTGAAAAGTATGTGTTCATTGGTTATGATGATAAGCAGATGGGATATAGATTGTGGAGTCCATCCACAAAGCAATTTATTGTGTCTAACGATGTTACATTTGATGAGCAAGGTACTTGGTATGCAGGTACAATCAATATTAATACAGGTGATGAAGAAGTTGTGGGTCAAAGGAAAGGTAAATCAAAGGTTCAGATATTTGATGAAGAGGAGAATAATGAAGTGCAAGTTGAAGTTGAAGAAATGCCAAGATTTGATCCTGAGTGTGAAGAACCAGAAACCTCAAGGAGTGGAGAACTCAGAAGGTCATCAAGACACAAGTGGCAACCTACAAGGTATATCTATGACACTTCTTTTTTGGCTATTAAAGATTATGCTTACATGATAAAGGCAGATGAAGACCCTTCTACATATGAAGAGGCAAAAGGTAAGGAAAATTGGGAGAAAGCTATGCAGGAAGAATATGATGCATTATTGGAGAATCAGACATGGGATTTGGTTCCTAAACCAAATAGCCAGAAGATCATTGGATGCAAGTGGGTTTACAAAACAAAGAGATATGCAGATGGAAGTGTGTCTAGGTATAAAGCTAGACTTGTTGTGAAAGGGTTTGCTCAAACATATGGTATTGATTATGATGAGACCTATAGTCCTGTGGCAAAGATGACAACCATCAGGACACTCATAGCCATTGCTGCATGTAAAGGTTGGAAATTATGTCAATTAGATGTGAAAAATGCTTTTTTAAATGGTCATATTTCAGATGATGTTTTCATGGAGCAACCTCAAGGATTCAGAGATGGAAGGTATCCAGATCATGTGTGTAAGCTCAAGAGAGCTTTGTATGGGTTGAAGCAGGCCCCAAGGGCATGGAATTATAGAATTGTAAAGTTCTTGAAAGAACTTGGATTTCAAGTATCTAAAGCAGATAGTAGCTTGCTTGTGAAAGCAAGTGATGATGGGTTCATTTACATGTGCATATATGTTGATGATATAACTCTTACAGGTACAGATGAGAAAGGCATTCAAAGCCTAAAGAAGCAAATGGAGAAAGAATTCAAAATCAGTGATTTGGGAGATTTGTCACTTTGATAGGATTTTGTGAAAATGCTTCCCACTTAGATTGAGCATGTTCCTCAGTCCTCACTTATGGATCCTCTATCTAGCTTGGTAGGGCCCTTCCCAAGGTTGAGCACCTCCATTAACCCTAAATTTCAACATGTGGACCTATAAACCACACTTTAATGCCCAAATACCCATGCAAATTCATCTTTGGCTAGTTTTAAACTCATCCATTGTCAAGTGCTTCTCAAGTGCTCGTGTTTGATGCTCCTTACCTCTGTGTTGCTGAAGTTCCTCAAGTAGGCATTGATACCAATGTTGGGAATCATACTCTCAAACACCAAGCTAGGAGTATGATGAGCTAGCCACTTTCCCAAGAACCCAAGGTTGAGGATTACTTCCTAATCCTCTCTCTTTACCTATGGTTCATGCACTCTAGGAAAATATTGTGTAACAACATGCCTAATCTTTTTCTATGTATTATGTTATCTAGTATTGATGGGTAATGTCTATGCATGCCCATCTAAAGATTCAACAGTGGATGTAGGTCATGTGGTTAGGTAACAACCTATGCATAGTTTTGATTATGGAGTGTTTGATGTTACAAATGAATTCATGGGCTATGGGCCCCTTATAATACAAAATATGTGGACCAGTTGTAGAATCAATGTATGAATTGGGCTTCTGTTCTAATGGTACATGTTGGATGCATGATCATCTAAAGTAGTACATATGATAGCTTGTATTATAATCAAAGCTTATCTAATATAGAAGTGTTGTCTATATATTGGATCATTGAATATCATTTAAATGGGATTCACTCTCTAATAAAGATTCACTCTCTAATGATTGTGCACCTCAATGTGATTAGCTGAGTGTGGAACACTCGGTTCCTTGCCATTGATAATGTGCTTTGATTGTCGGTAGATATGGTGGCGGCCGAAGTTTTACCAACAACCAATTCATCCATACGGTGTTGTTGTGGATTTGTGTGTCTATATGTGCACACAAGATGCCAAGGAAAGGTGACGTTGACTCGAGCTTGATCACACCACTAGGGTTTCTCAATTTATTCTAGTTCATTATGATGATTATCACTAAAGGATAGATATTAATTGAACCCTTTGGCTCTTCGGATGGTTAATCGTGTTGTTACTTATACTCATTGATCAACCATAGTTTTCTTATGCCGTTTGAATATCATTATCCATTTAGACGGCTCGTGAAACCATACAAAAAGCTATAAGCATATAAAGCCTCTTACACATAAAGTTTTGTGCTCGTGAGATTTCAAACGATCTCTGTCACAAGTATGTATTAAACAATCTTTGTCATGCGTAGCATACCTTCCATTCCATACTAGCAATCAAACTGATTCCTTGAGTCTCTCTCTCTCTCTCTCTCTCTCTCTCTCTCTCTCTCTCTCTCTCTCTCTCTCTCTCTCTCTCTCTCTCTCTCTCTCTCTCTCGTGTTCTCAACGATATCTTCTGCTCGTCTTGGCTATCCGGTTGTCACGCAGTACTAAGCAATGCTTTTGTTCATCATGTAACAGGAATGAATACACAATATTCTACCTCTTTCTTTCTCTCTCTCTCTCTCTATATATATATATATATGCTATGTCTGACGTCTTCAGATGTTTTCTTTGTTGTTTATGCCTTCTCTCCCCCTATTGCTTTAAGAACCTCATGTCTTTAATGTCTTTAGACACACTCAAGATACATGTAGGTACGCACATAGTCAGTTATGTTCATGCACACACACAGATTCGTTCCTATATGTAGTCACATGCACGTGAATGCGCACATGGAATATCACACCAAAACTTTTCTCCCTCCCTTATGTATCATAGACGCAAGCATAGAGTTATACCGTTGCCTTTATCTCTGTGCATATTGTGGAGACATGAACTCACTTCTTATAAAAATAGAAATGACATCCTTTCCACTATCTTGCCTTCCATGCGATGCTAAAAAACAGAGAAAATGGATTTAGAACTTCTTCGAGAGCAGTTCAAATTTAGATGGCCTTAACGATGTGAATAACTTTAAAGATTCTCCATGAGGAACGATGCCCCCAAGTGGCCATAGTCCAAAACAAGTGCTGCACTTTAGCATGTAGATTGTTTTAGATCCAAATATATGATGAACTTGATATTTATCGTTTTTGCTTAAATACTAAAGAAGAAGAATGCTCTTCGGCCCATTTATTGGCAGGTCTATATGTACACATAATCTATTACTATGTGAAACATAGAAACGATGTACTGGAAGACTACTGTTGTTAGATTGAAGAATCAATGGAATGTTTGGCTACAAATATCAATGTCAACATGAGTACGACCATCACATAAAACTTCGTGAATTAGAGAATGTTGTTTTGATCTTTTACTAGATTAATAAGCAAGGGGAAAGAGGAAAGTACATGATAGCATGCATACATGGAGGTGTTCCGATATAGACAAGAAAGGCAAGCATAAGTAAATATCAACATAACCCATGCCCCCTTTTGCTCTCTTTCGCCTTTCTCTTCCTTTATCTCACAGCTTTCTAAAGCACAACCTTCATATAAAGCAGTGGCTGAGATGAAGAAGACAAATAGTTACTAGAAACTGAGTTTTTCATTTTTTATTTGCACCATTTGTGTGACGCTACATTCACCAAACCCCAACTGAGTGTGAACCAATGTGAAACGACTAGGGAAATTGCGAATTGTATCTAGAATTTGACTCTGGTGGTCTTAGAGTAACATGGGTGATGAAGATCCAATTAGAGAGAAGATCATGGAAAGAGGAATATGAGGTTACTTTGATATACATACAATCAATGCCCTATTAGAACTTGTGTCTATGCTCTTATTGGCATTTTTATGTTGATGGATTTAGCATGTATGCATATGAAGCTAATATCAACAAAAAGGCCAAAGGAGAAGAGAGAAACACGGCTCCCATTAAGGGAGGGACAAGGCAAAGTTGCAAGGAAGTGAGGATTGAGGATTCAAATGAAATATAAACTAGAAAAGAGGAAAAGAAACAACCTAATGAAGGTCTTGCTTATAAAGTAGTTTTTGTTTTAGAGAAACCAACCAATTTGAAACAACTGGTTGATAACAACATTCTTAAGAACAAATTACGATTCCTTTAAGAGATTTATTGGGAATTTCTAAATGGATGAAATACTTGGAGACTAGGAGGCAATACCTTGAAGAAATAGTAATAAAGGAGTCAATACCATTGGTGCAAAATATTCAATATGAAGTAACTTGATTATGAAAAAATTAGGGGCGTGTTTGATTGTTTTCATGTTCTAAAATAGTGAAGAATATTGAGTTGCTTTTGACAAAAAAGAGTTCCTATAATGAGTTCTAAAATTTCTATTCACTTGAGATGATGACAAAGAAATTTCCTCTCCCCACTTGCAAGGAAATCAGTGATAAAGGACTTACTCAGATAAAGAATATGAAGACCATTAATCAATGATTATGGTCTACCTCGGATGATCACAAAAAAAAAAGAGTGGTGAGCACTTCGAGATAGAAAATTTGTTGCACGTTTTGCTAGATCAATTGACAGGGCCACAAATATATGGCATGTTGATACATTTTTAGATAAGTTGAATAGTATAAACGTGGATAGAATTTTGTAATACAGATTGTATAGCTTAGAAAGACTAGTTTCAAAATATGCTTTTTAAACTTCTTATAATAATGGGCGAGAACAACATAAACATGGAACATTCCAATCACACAAAACAGTGCAGGGCATTATTATTAACATGTATGGAAACTGTAAAAGTCTAGTGGAGGGAGAGATGTTTTGTAGAACTTTATTGATGCATATTGTAGCATGGACTGCAATGCGCAATTCTTATTGCAATCATGCATATGAGGAAT
>MU261490.1:97500-103625 GCA_020310875.1 Ceratopteris richardii
AAAGTGGATACCCCAGTACCTCCTCTACAGTTTGGCATGCCCGGTGGGACCTTTGCATTTTTGTGAGAAGTATTTTGCCCTATTACATTTGCAAGTAGGTACATGACCCATACACGGGCAGATAAGGAGTCTCTTCGTGTTCGGAGGAGCCTTAACAAGTTAGCAATAACCACGGCTAGTGAGTCTACCTCCCCTCTGCCTTCCCTAAATTTATCTATTGATTTGGGTGCGACACCATTGTCAAAAGAGAGGTATAGGAGAACTCTAGACTTCTCCTCAGATACGTCCGAAGAAACACCAGTACAAATGGAGGATCTCTCTCATTTACTCTCCAGATTAAATATCAAATTCCCTACCTTCAAGGGACAAGCCTATGAGGCTGCTGATGATCATGTGAGAAGATTCATCTCTTTATGCCGTGGACGAGGTTTGCAAAATAGAGAGGATGCAATGCTGGCACTCTTTCCATCCACCTTGGAGGGTCTTGCAGATAAATGGTATAGTCAATATGCAGATGGCCATTTCACGACATGGGAGGCTTTGAAGGCGGCGTTCTCACAGACGTTCAGACCAAGTGATTCTTCGGAAAGAGCTCTAGATCAGCTAGAGAATTTGAAGCTAAGACCAGGTGAATCTTTTCATGAACTTCACACTAGAACAAAAGCACTTGTTGCATGTCTACCACATGCTCCCGGTGACTTCTTGGTTAAAAAGTGGATTGAAAAGGCTCTGCCCAGGTCATCTCAGCAGAAGCTTCGTGAGTCTCTTAGATTGGATGTGACACTCAATGATTTTGTTGCAGCGGCATCACACATTGAAGAAGCAAGGCAACATTTTGAAGGGGATACACAACCAAAGTATGCTGCAGACCTGGATCCGATTGAGCAACTGAGAAGGGAACTAGAAGCATTGAAGATGCAACAAAATCAACAAGAAGAGAAGGTCTTGCCACCACTGCGACGCACTGATGATGAAGTAGCCAAACTTCGCCGAGAGTTAGAAGATTTGAAGACCACACAAGATATAAGGAGACAAATTTGGTGTACAATCTGTAACAACAATGGACATTCCAATGCTGATTGCCCTATTAAGGTAAGCTGTCAATTTTGTGGAAAGGACGGTCATGAAGCAAGGGATTGCTACTACCTCAAGGGTACACAGCAGAGAGGCAACCCTCAAACTTTGGATTCATACTATGCTAGTACTTCGAATACATCTAATAGAGAGGAGAATCGGCCTGCAAAGCCTAGATATAATAGACCTTTGATGTGCTACCGTTGTGGTGAGTATGGCCACATGCAAAATAGGTGTTCTCTTCCAGAAGATGCACCTCCTTGTCAACATTGTCCAGAGGCCAAGGATCATTATACCAAAGATTGCCCAAGAGGTCGTCCTGCTCCAATCCACATGCTTGCAGTCTCTCCACAAGAAGAAGGTATGACCACCCAGTCTTATGCCGTTTCATCTTCTACAATGCCCATGATGACCAGAGCTAGGCAAGCAGCAGCAAACCTTAGGGAGGAACAACAAGGATTTCAGGATAAAGAGGAAGAAAAGATGTCTGGATGGAAGGACCAAGCAGAAATTGAAGGAGCTTATGAAAAGATGACTACTTTTCTAAGGGGCCAACCAACAAATTTGCAAGAAGACATTCATAAGGTAGACATTGAGCAGATCTTGAAGGGTATTCATCACAAGGTTAGTTTGTATGAACTTATCAAAATGGATTCAAAAATAAGAAGTGACTTACTGAAGATTATACACTCTGCTCACTTGGTCCAATCACCTAGTATAGATGGATTCATGGTTGATTTTCCCCCTGCACCCTTAGCAGACTACCAAAGCTCAAGATTATCTGTTTGTATAAAGGATGAAGCTCTCACAGGTGTGATCATAGATGGAGGCTCTGGTATCAATTTGATGCCAGATTTTACAATGAAGAAACTGAAATTGAACCCCACCAAGTTGGCACCATTCATGGTTACATTAGCAGATCAACATCGGGTTGCGCCTCTTGGCATTATTGAAAAGGTACTGATGGTAGTACAGGGCTGCCACTTTGTTCTAGATTTTGTTGTTATTGCACTTCCACAAGAGACTTCTTACCCTTTACTCCTGGGGAGACCTTGGCTGAGACCAGCAAAAGCTTTGCAAGATTGGGGGAAAAACAAACTATGGATTTCAACAAGCACCAATAGCCAACTACAATTACATTTGGAAGAGGGATTTGACTCAGGAAAAACCACTGGATATACTGTGGATACTCAGGTAATGCCCTCTCTACCCCAAGAAGATGATACATTGTTAAATTGGATGATGGGAAGTGCAGAGTGTTGCACGGTGGAGATCAATGAAATTGAGGAAGAAGTTGCAGATAAGGTAATTACAGGAAAGAGCAATGAAGACCACAAGGTGTTGAAGAATGAACAATTGAAGGAAACTACAAGCTTTGAAGAGGCAACCAATATAAAAGTATCAGAGAGGGAAGATTATGAACCAAAGAGCAGAGAAGATCTTCCTTTTGCAGATATACCTCAAGGATGGATGGAAGAACATGTTGCAGAATATAAATTAAAATCCACTCCTGCATATAGTGGAGATGATTTCTCAAGCAAGAGTACTCCTGAAACATTGGTTCAAGAAGTAAATTTAGGGGATGAAGAAAACCCTCAAGTAGTCCACTTAGCATCCTGGTTGTGGCATTATCCTCCTTTGCTACAGAAGGTAACTTCTTTGCTTTTTACTTACAAAAGTGTCTTCGCATGGTCCTACAAAGATCTAACAGGGATACCAGAAGAGCTTGGGTTACATCGGATACCCTTAGTTGAGGGAGCCGCGCCTGTAAGAAGTAGACCATATCGACTCAATCCAAAATATGCAGAGGCTGTAAAAGCAGAAATTACAAAGCTAGAAGAAGCTGGTATAATTGTTCCAGTAGAACATTCGAGGTGGCTTTCTTCCATGGTTATTGTACCCAAGAAAAATAGTGGAAAAATAAGAGTATGTGTTGATTTTCGTGCTTTGAATAAAGTGACTGTTCAAGATGGATTTCCTCAGCCCTTCACTGAGCAAGTACTTGAGGAAGTAGCTGGTCACACTTTGTATAGTTTCTTGGATGGTTTTAGTGGCTACAATCAGATAGTGATCCATCCTGATGATAGGGACAAAACAGCTTTGCTGGGGCACTTATGTCTATACTCGAATGGCTTTTGGTTTGAAGAATGCACCAGCTTCATTTAATAGAATGATGTATCTGATATTGGGCAAATGGTTAACAACATTTCTACGCATTTTTATGGATGACTTTTTAGTATTTTTAGGTACAGATAAGAGAGCAGCAGTTCAAGATTTCCATGACCATTTGGAAAATCTAAAAGAAATTTTTGAGCAATGTCTCAAAACAGGTTTCAAATTGAATCCTGATAAATGTCACTTTTTGGTCACCAAGGGCACTCTTCTTGGTCACATAGTATCTGTTGAAGGTATAATTGTTGACCCTACAAAGGTTACAGCTATTCTTTCCATGCCAATTCCACGAAGCCCAAAGGAAGTGCAAAGTTTCTTGGGCCATGCAGGGTATCACAGAAGATTCATTAGGATGTATTCAGAAATTGCTAAGCCCTTGTCAAGGCTTACCAGTAAAAAGATCCCTTTCTCATGGAGTGTTGAAGCTGACAAAGCATTTTGTGAACTAAAGTTGAGGCTATGTACTGCTCCACTTTTAAGTGTTCCTAATTGGTCATTACAATTTCATGTGCATACAGATGCTAGTCTTCATGCTGTTGGTGCAGTTCTAGCTCAACCATCATCTCACAAAGTGGATAGACCTATCTCTTATGCCAGCAGACTACTCAACCAAGCTGAAAGGAATTACAGTACAACGGAAAGAGAAGGTTTGGCTATCGTATTTGCTCTTCAGAAGTTTCGACATTATCTCCTTGGTGTACATTTCATTGTTATCTCTGATCATCAGCCCTTGAAGTATTTGATAAACAAGCCTAGAGTAGGTGGAAGGATTTGGAGATGGTTACTCTTATTTCAAGAATTTAATTTTGATATTCATATTAAGCCAGGAAAAGAGCACTACATGGCAAATAAAGTGTCCAGGACGGCAATGAGCGAGAAGGCAACAGGTATCAATGACGAACTGGTGGATAGCAATCTCTTCCTGGTAGCAATTCGGACTGGTTGGTATGATAAAATTCTCCATGTTCTTACTACTGGAAAGATCCCAGAACATTTGACACCTGTAGAAAAGAGAAGATTGCTCCTGAAAACCAAAGCATATTCTCTTATAAATGGAAATTTATATAAATACTGTCAGGATGATATATTGAGAAGGTGTGTCTATCCAGAGGAGGTAAATCTTCTGCTAAAGGCTGCACACAATGAAGGACATCTAAACGGGGAAGAATTGGCTCATAGAATCATCCACAAAGGTTTATGGTGGCCTCATATTTTCAAGGATGCAATCAAGTTTTCTAAAGAATGCCACATCTGCCAGAGGTGTGCTGCCGCGCCAAGCAGATTGAATTTCCAACCATTGGTCATATCTATAGGATGGCTCCCATTTGAACGATGGGGTCTTGAATTCATAGGACCAATTAGTCCAACTGGTCAACCTGGAGGAAAAAAGTATATTTTGATGGCCACATGCTATGCCACTAAATGGATAGAGGCTAAATCTACGGTGGACTGCACGGCTTTAACAGTGGCTAAATTTGTGTATAAACGTATTTTCTCAAGATTAGGTAGCCCACTGGAAATTACTAGTGATAGGGGCACACATTTTGTAAATCAATTGCTCCAGTTTATATTTGACAGGTTCAAAATCTTCCATAAAAAATATTGTGCCTACTACCCAAGGGCAAATGGCCAAGCAGAAAGCTCCAATAAGATTTTGATTGGATTGCTTCGCAAATTATCTTTCGATCATCAAAGCTCCTGGCCACTAGCACTGATCGGTGCGATTTGGGCTTTCAGAACCACGAAAAGGGGAACTACAGGCGAGACTCCATTTTGGTTAGTATATGGGAAAGAGGCATTGGGACCATTCGAGTTCATTATCAGAAAGGAAATAGGAATCAAAACCATTGGAATTGAACCCCCCATTCAGAGATTGGTGGCATTAGAAGAATATAGAGAAGGGGCAATGCAGAAACTTCTGGTAACACAAGAAGGGCGCAAGAGATTGCATGACAGGTTTCTGAGATCCAATGAAGTTCAGGAAGGGTCCATGGTTTTAGTGCATCAAATTCCACCAATTCAAACTAAATTGGCACCCAAATGGGCAAGACCATATAAGGTTATCAAGGTGTTACCACATGGTGCAGTACATCTAGAAGATCTGCAGGGTAAAAGGATTCCCCTGGTCAACATCTCTAGGGTGAAGAAGTATCTAAACTAATTCGACTTGGAAGAATTTCAACCACTATACATACCACGTGTCATTCGAGTATTAGCAGTTTTTCATCAGTTGAGTATTTGCAGTTATTCCGTCATTCAAGTTATTTCCTTCAATAAGAAGACTCCACCGGGACGGTGCAAAGACTTGATGTGGGGGTCTGTAGTGCGGACATACACCATCCCTTCCTTTTTTCACACCAACCGTTCGAGAAGTAGAGCATTGTCAAGCACGACTTGGTGAACATCATATGGCCACGACTCAACAGTTAACATGGGAGCTTGTCTTCCCATAGGTGTCGGGTTCGAATCTGGGGCCTAAGCCGGTCTGCCACATTTTGACCTTTATTCAATACTCAAGATTGGAGAGCATCATTCTTGGTAGCTTTGTCCGTCTCTCTCTTTCCTCTCTCTCTCTCTCTCTCTTTTTCTATCTCTCTCTCCCTCTCACTCTCTCTCTTCCCTCTCTCCCCGCTGCCTCTCTTTCTCTCTCTCTCTCTCTCTCTCTCTCTCTCTCTCCCCCTCTTTCTCTATCTCTCTTTCTTTCTCTATCTCTCTTTCTCTCTCTCCCTCTCCTCTCTCTCTTCCCTCTCTCCCCCTGCCTCTCTTTCTCTCTCTCTCTCTCTCTCTCTCTCTCTCTCTCTCTCTCTCTCTCTCTCTCTCTCTCTCTCTCTCTCTCTCTCTCTCTCTCTCTCTCTCTCTCTCTCTCTCTCTCTCTCTCT
>MU261491.1:12500-32500 GCA_020310875.1 Ceratopteris richardii
ACGTGGTGATGTTGGAATAACAGTGGTGGTGGGTGATCCTGTGGATGGTGAGATGTCCATGGGATTGGACGTGAGAGTGTGTGATTCGTGAACTGTGAATATAGGGATGGTGGGTGGTGTGATAGTGGTGGTAGTGAATGTGGGGGAGTGGGGTTGGGAAAGGGACTTTTTATTATAATTATCAACCTGTTGGAGTATATTTACAAGTTGGGTCCAGAATGGGGGTTGGTGGATTTGTGTTGAGCCTGAGGAAGTTACAAAGGAAGTGGTAGATAGGGTTTGGGAGAGAGGAATTGTTATGGGTGGAGGGTAAGGGATGGGAAAAAGTCTGGCTAGTGGCAAGCGGTTGTCCAAAGGCAGGGAGAAAGGAAGGGTGACCTATTATGTTTTGATTAGTGGCAGGATGACCTAGCTGGGGTTAAAAAATTTGGGCGGAAGGGATGGGTGTGGGTAAAGGGAAGAATGTGGAAACGGAGGTGTGTACAATGGTTTCACTATGGGTGGATATTGGTCGTTCAGAAAGACAAGTGGAGAAAGGTTCTGAGGGTTGGATGGGCGGTGATGGTGGAGATGGTGCATGTGTATTTACATCTGGTTCATCTGTGGGACTTGGGCTAGTCATGTGAACATCTTCTACCATTAAGGTATGCAATGCGGTAGATACCTCGATTTGAATCATTTCTCCCCGCCGTGGCCTTGTATCAATCCTTCGTTGATCATAAATAGGGTTCTCCTGATAAACCAACGTTCTCATTGCTTCCCCGATGCCACAGGTGTCTGCCAAAAGGTTCAGCGATTCTACAAAATGGGTGTCGATATTCTCCGATTGCAGCATCTGGTTTACTAGGGCTCTAATCGTCTCCTCTGACATCTTGTGTCTCCTCTGCACCTGCTTGATTGTCCGGTATAGTCGTTTGAGTTGTGCCGTATAGGCAGGGGCTTCCTCTTCACTCTCTTCTGGCTCATTTCTTTGTACTTCTTCCTGAACTTGTGTGCTTGGGCCATGAGGGTGTTGTGCCTCATCTTCCCCATGTACTCTGCTTGTCTTGCCCTGTGGCAATTCTCTTTGGAATGATGCTCCCGGATCGACATTGTCAGGGAAACCTTCACTGTCCGACAAGTGGGCCGTCTGCAGGAATCTTTCAAAATCAAAGTTTGGATCTTTTGTGACGTTGGCCATAGATGCCAACTCTACATCGGTAGGTAGTGGAGGGGCGGATGGAGTGGGTTATACCACATCCCCTGCTTGAACTCCTTGAAGATGGATCGTGAAAGGTGCGACCTGGGTTTCTTCTCTGGGGGAAGCTTCGGTCGTGGCCTCATGAGGGATCATTACCTAGGAGAGTGATCCACGCATTCGTTTCGCAGGCTGGCTCCCTGACTTCCGCCCTTTGAAAAACTCCAGCTGTGAATATTTTAGGGCTCTGGCAACCGGCATGTCATATGCAAGACATCGATAGATAATCCTTGTAAGCACACAGCAGCCGTGTAAAGTAGGCTTCCTCACACCCCGCTTGCCTGCTTCATACACTTGGTCCAAGATCCATACAGGCATCTTAATGGGCAAGCTTCCAGTCTCTGCTAGATATAACCCATACCATATTTTCTTGTGTGGTTGGGTGAAGCGGTCTTGAGCTGGAAATGCGAAGTGTTATAGGCACATTCGCAGAGGTATGGCGATGTTAGGGGTGAGGGCACACATTTCCTTTAACTTTTTGATTCTGTTGCTCTTCATTGAGTCTGGTATCAAGGGATCGCGATCCGACGGTACGTGAGTGCCATACATTTGAAGGGCTTCCCTGATTAAGGTAATATTCAATTCAAACTTCCTCATTTCTTCCTGGTTTGATAAGGAGGGCACCCAGAATGTGCCTGAATGATCTTTATCACCTATCGGCTTCAGTGTGGCAATCAGGTAGTAGCACCTGAGGAAATCGGGTTTAGGCAGAGCTGCACTAAAATAAGTTTGTAATCCTGCTTTTTGCCAGATATCTTGAAGTGGAGCTGCATTCTGTAAGGTTTCGAATTCTCTTGAAAAGAACTGGAAGGTCCACCATACTCCTCCACACTCCATCTTGGACTCCCATATATGATCTGCGTCTCCCAGGTCTCCTGGCATCTCATTGAACCAATGAGAGTGCCCTTTTACTCTTTCGGTTAGGCCATTTGGTGGATCTGGAATAGGAATTCTCTGCACGTTCACGAACTCTTCAGGCCGAGCTGTTGGTGGGGCCTCCACCTGCATGGCATCCCAATTGATTTGAGCAACAAAGCCTGCCTGAGAGCTTGTGCCTGCTGCTGCTGCCATCAGAGTAGGTTGTTTATCTGCTGGAAGAAGAAAGGCACATTAGTGTTGCATAGGAAACAAGATGTAATGGTGTTCCCTTCACAATACTAACATGACAATCCCGGAGGTCAGTGGTTAGTGGTGAAGTGTTTGTGATAGGTGTGAGTGGTGATTAGAGGTCAGTGTCATCCTAGATGCATACTTTGGTTATGCAATGGGCTCAGAATGCTCCTGTGTTAGAGTGGACGGATTTACAAAATTGGGTCAGGGGGTTTGATACACGGTTTAATTCTCCAAACTTTGATAGAGGATTCGTAGCTCTTAGAACTAAAGACAGGTGAAGATTTCTGGATGAGAGTGTGATGTATTTGGGACCTTTTGGGTACCCATTTCCAGACATTCCTAGGGTTGATTGGAGTGGAGACAGTGAGAGGTGTAGGTATCTTTTCTGAGTTGTTGGCCACGAGTGCTTGTGAGAGTTGCTTCATCCTAGTGCCTGAAGGTGAAGTAATTTGGGCTTGTAAGCAGGCCTTGGGCACCCATATCTGTCTAGCATTAGGGATGGCCTTCATTGACAGCTTAGGAACCCAAATAGAAATGGTATGCCTAGGAGTTATCCTAGGGGGCTTCTTCACTTTGTTCCTTGATGGTGAGGCTCGCCTGATGCTTATTTGAGAGCCTGTCTCTGGAGCTGTGGTGTTCTCCCCTTTGCGTATCTCGATCTGCTTCACCCCACAAGGTGCTCCGTATTGCAATGGTTGGCGCTCTTGCTTCTTGATCAACGGTCTCCTTCGTTTCGAATGATGTTCGGTCTGCCAGTTTAGATTCTTCTTTGGATCAACTGGGAACTTCCTATTGGCTCCTGTACCTTCAGTAAGCTGGACACTCCTCTACACCATAGAACTCGGGACAGGAACATCATTGTTAACTTCATGTGGATTCCTGGAGGGACCAGGAGTTGGTGCCCATTTTAAGGATTTGAGTGCTTGATTTTCTAATTCAATCGTAAGACGACTTTGGTCTACCCAAGCCTGAAGAAGTCCACTTCTTAGGTTGAGGTTGACTGCGTGATCATAGATCCAGTCTTGGCCTAAGATAAGTGGTTCGGTAAGATCCTCGTCTTCACATACTAGCACTTTTACTGGCATTAGTACCTCTTGAATGTAGAGAGGAAGCTCCACCTCTCCCATGCAAGGGGTTTCCACACCTCCTAAACCTATCAGATATGCTTCCAGGGGTTTTATCTCCAATTGCAGTTGTTGGCAGTAAGAAAGCCGAACTGCACTAGTGGTGGCTCCTGAATCAATTAAAGCTCTCACACTAGTTGGATTGTCTCCTTGTCCTATTTCTAGGGTTACAAAAGGTCTTCGATCGATTATTCTATGGGAATGTTCACCGGAAACCTCACACATGGCCATGTGATAACCTGGGGACTCTTGAGGGTCAGGCATAGGCTGATCCCTCCCTTGTCTCTGCAGCTTCATTCGTCTGATGCGCTCTAAGGCCTCTGCCTGTGCTTCTTCTCGAATTCGTTTTTCCTCCTCTTTACGTTTCTTAGCCGTATTGAGTCGACTTAGCATTTCCTCTGTGAGGGGTTCTTGATACAACTTGACTCTGCATCCGCTAATATAGTTTGGGAGAACATCACCCTCTAATGTGGCTAGTTGCACTGCTCCACTTGTGGAGATCCTATTTATTATCATAGGTCCGTAGCCTCTCTTTTCTAGTTTCCTTGCGTGTTGTTTCAATGTGTAGACTAAAACTAGATCTCCAGCTTTCAAACCTTTGTCCTTCACATGGGCATCAAAGTATGCCTTTTGTCGTTTCTTTGCTGCATATATTCCTGCAGCCGCTCTTAGTCTGGTTTCACCTAATCGCTCAAGATCAAACAGTCTCGAAGAGAGTTCATGGCCCGTCCAGTCGTGCTCTTGTGCTACTTTCAATGTAGGTATCAAGAAGTCCAAGGGTAGCACCGCATTCTGACCGAACACCAGCTGAAAGGGTGTGGCTTGGAGTACCGTTTTATAGGCCACTCGGTATTCCAAACAGCGTGGTGTAGCTGTTTGTCCCAATCAGAGCATTTATTATTCACTAGTTTGGTCAGTACATTACACAAGATCTTGTTTGTGCTCTCAACCTGGCCATTAGCTTGGGGGTGATAGGGGGCAGACTTCTCATGTACTACCAAGAACTCTTGGAGCAGGTTTTCAATAACTTCATTCAAGAAGTGAGTGCCTCTATCACTTACCAGCTCTATTGGTAGCCCATATCTTGTGAATACATTCTCAAATAAGAACTTAGATGTTGTTTGTGCATCGTTCTTTGTTGTGGCTTTTACCTCTACCCACTTGGTTAGATAGTCCGTGGCAACAATGATATATTCTCCATGGGAGCCCATAGCTGGGGGATTAATAGGACCAACAAAGTCTATTCCCCACTTAGAGAATGCTCGTCCTCCCATCATGGGTTTCAGTGGCATCTCATCTTTACATGTAGGAGGCTGAGCTCGCTGACATACATCACACCTCTTCACATAGGTATGTGCATCCATATGAAGGGTAGGCCACCAGAAGCCCGCAAATAGTACTGCCTTGATCACCGGATCTGGTCCAAAGTGGCCTCCTGCTACGCCTTGGTGAGCAGTTTCCAAGACTTTTAGGTATTCACTCTCATGAACACATAGTCTCAGGTAATCATCTTTACCCCGCTTGTATAGATTATCACCAATGAGTGAGTAATCTAGGGCTTCTTGTTCTAGACTTCTTTTCCTAGCCAGGGTCATGTCTGGAGGGAATGTTTTCGTCCTTAAGAAAGATATTAGTGGTTCACTCCAATCTGGCACTATGGACACTTGATAAAGTGTGGCATGTTCCATAGGTGGTTTAGTGCAGCAGATTGGGCATTCCTTGCACAACTTCTCGACATCAGCTTCCATAGTCGACCAATGCACTCCTAGTCTCCTCAGGGTCTGTAGGGTTCGTTGTTTTGAGTAATGTTGCTCTAATGCACCTACATGTGCTAATTGCAGCCACTTAGCGTACTCGTCCTCTTCTACACAACAAGCCAAGATCTGTTGATCTGTGTGCTTGTACATACTTATAGCCATGATGTGGTACTTCTAGGCTTTTACTACCTCTCTATTCTGTGTGGCTATTCCTGGGTGGTTAGGCCCATATGTCAATACTGGCTTAGCCCACTGCGGCACCACTTCTAAATTAAACAAGTAAGCATCAGGTAAGTCATCTGATACTCCTTGTGGGGCTTCTCCAGATGTGAGCCTAGACAGATGGTCTGCTCTCAAGTGAGTCTTCTCTTTCCTTACCACAACCTCAAAGTCATACTCCATCAGTAAGAGAAACCATCTTACTAATCTGCCTGTATTACATGGCTTGTTTACCAGAACAGTAGAGCTTGGTGATCAGTAAAAAATTTGAACTTATTTGCAAGCAAATAATGTCTAAACTTTTTAACCGCGTACACCATGCCTAATCCTTCTCGTTCGGTGGTTGTATAGTTCCGTTCAGCAGCATTCAATTGTCTACTGGCATAGGCAATAGGGAGATCCAGATTACATTCACCCATAGGTTGTGCGAGTACACATCCAATAGCATAATTGGAGGCATCCACATGAACATGGAATGGCTTGTTCCAATCTGGTGTGGTCAAGATTGGTGCTGAACATAATCTTCGTTTAAGCTCCTGGAAGGAATTCTCACATTCATCAGTCCACTCAAAGTTAGTCAGAAGTCCGTACATGGGCTTTGCAATGACAGCATACATGTGGATGAACCGGCGGTAGTAACCACAATGCCCCATGAAAGCCTGTACTTCCTTGACGTTCTTTGGCCTAGGTAGTTTTGCAATGGCTCTCACTTTCTCTTCGTCAGTGGATATGCCGTTCTTAGACACTATGTGTCCTAGAATTTTGCCTTGCCTGACCATGAAAACACACTTTTCTGGGTTCAAGCAGACTTGATATTCTCTGCATTTATCAAAGATTTGTCTGAGTTCAGGTATATGGGTCTGTCTAATGTTGGAACGAGCGCACAGATCATCAACATAGACTTCCAAATTCTTCCTCAAGAACTCTTTAAACACGTGACACATCAATCTTTGAAAGGTAGCAGGTGCATTAGTAAGCCCGAATGGCATTACCCAAAAGGCAAATATGCCCCACTCCGTGGAAAAAGCCGTTTTATGTTGATCCTCTGGAGCAATGGCTACTTGATTGTAGCCCGAAAACCCATCTAGGAAGCTGTACACTTCCTTGCCTACTACCCTTTCTAATAGGTGCTCAGTGATAGGAAGAGGATAACTGTCTCTAATCGTGGCGGCATTAACTTTTTTAAGGTTAATACACACACGCAGTTTTCCATTTTTCTTGGGCACCACTACAATGGGGGATACCACTCAGTGTGCTCAATTTCATAGATGAATCCGGCTTCAACCAGTCTATCTATCTCCTCTTTGATCTTAGCAGCATAGTTATCGTTGTATGTATAGGGCTTCTGCTTCGAGGGTCTGGCATCTGAGGTCATGGGGATTGTATGTGAACATATATCACCCTTTCAAGTCCTTATAACTCCAAGCAAATACATCTCGGTATTCTCTTAGCAAGGCTATTAGCTCTTGTTCTTCCTCTTCTGTCAGGTCATGACCTATGTACGTGCATCTTTCTTCTCCTTCCTCCATGGCTACAACTATTTTCTTGGTAGTTTCCTTGCTATCATAGGCTTCTCCTTCTTGTGCCTCACGTTTACGCATTCTTATCATGACTCTCCTATCGTCTATCTCATATTTTTTAAAATTTTCAGGGACCTCAAACAAGGATTCTTCTGCCTCCGGAGTGACTTCCTTCTTCTTTTTTTTTTCTCCTCCGCTCTTAGTAGCTACTTGTGTGGCTAACCTCACCTCATTTGTAAGCTCTCCGTGCCTCTGGGGTTGAAATTCTACTTCATAGAAGTATTCTTCATCTGATGCAAAAGGTGGGTCCATAATGATTGACTCTAGATCGGAGTCACTAGCATCCTCAAATGCATCAGGGCTAGGTTCGCATTCTTCTAAAACTGCATCTCCCATGATTGGCTCTATTGAAAAGACTGAAATGTCATAGCCATCCTCATCACAGTGAGGTGTCCACTGCTCTTCATTGATGGCTACATCCATTGTTGCTAGGATTTCTGCCCAGCCATGGGGTTCAAATTCCTCATCAGGAAAGACTACAGGTGCATAGGCTGGGTCTTGAATTGATCTATGGTTTTCTTTTGCACCTACCTCTCTGGCTTTCTCTCTCTTCTCTTCTTCTACTCCTACCTTACACATCCATAAGTGGGTGTCTTCATGCATCCACGATGATCCGGATCCTATGGAATGCACAGACTCAGTCTCATCTTTGGCTCTATGGATGGGATTCCATTGAATAGGCGGTACGTCTCTATGAGAGTAATCCTTAAGATTGACTTTGGTTGTAACACCTAGATGTTGCAAATACAAGGAATTGGTTCCCCAATCCTGGACTACTTGCAATTGCCGCATAAATGGCCTTCCCAAAATCATCTCGTAGGCTTGGTTTTTGCTAAAGTCGCATATAGCAAAAGTATGCTCAAACTCAACCCCACATGTAGTGAGAGTTATTCCTTCTAGCAATCCTAAGGGCCTTTCAATATGACCATCAGCCATCTGCAATTTCATTCTCGTTGGTCGGAGTGCTGGCTTGCCCTATCGCTTCCATAGGGAAGTTGTAGCAATTGCAACTCCTGCACCTGAGTCCAAAATCACCTTGGTTGTGTAACCCTGATGAGTAACTGGGAGATAGGTATTTCCTTCTTCTCCTTCACTCATGTCTCCTATCTTATCCAATGGTATTTCAGGCACTGTTCTATGAGATCCTACTTGGGAGCGCGATTTTGCTATGTCTGGCACTTGTTTGGCTACATGTTTCCACACTTCTGGCTTAACTTTGAGTAGCTCTTCTAAAGTGAGATTGCACTGCACTTTAGTGTTCTTTACTACCTCTGTATTCTAGGTATGATAGAATCTTCATTTCTTATCATGACTGTGGGCGCTCTCAGACAAGTAGACTTGGTTTCCCATGGGCCTGTGAAATGTGGTAATTCTTGTAGAGAATTAGACTCAAAGTCTAATCTCTCTTGAGAGTGGATGATCTCATGCTCCTCATAAATGGATGGGATGTCCTGTGGGAACTACTCGTGTGCATCATCCACAAGTTCAATGGGAGGAGGGACTTCACTTTCTTTAGCCCATTTGTCACTTGAATCTCTCTTAGGAATTCTTGAGTGAACCTGTCCATAGAAGAGGGGGTGTCTGGCTCCGTAGAGTTAGGCACATAGGCTTCAGGCACATAGGCTTCCTGGGTAGGAAGACCTACTCTTTCACTAGCCTTGTCATGGTGTTGAGGGGCGGGTTCCTTTTGTGATTGTGCAATTAGCTTCTCTATTCTTTCTAGGGAGGGGGGGTTGTCTGGTTCAATGGAATTGGGCACATAAGCTTTCGGTGGGGGATGGGTCATGTTTTTGCTTGCTTTATCTCTTTCTTGATTTTTTTCTTCCTTGAAAGATCTTGCAATTATGCCCTCTAACTTCTCTAGAAGTCCATCCAAGTGTAATTGCGTCTTGGTTGAGCCCGAGTAATTGAAAAGGCGACTGGCTTCAAACATAGTCTGAGCCAATGCGACCATTTTCGCGCAAAGCTTGGTTCTTTCTATCTCTAGGTCAGCTCTAGGGTAGCACTTGTCATGATCCGTTACATTTGGCCCTTCTTGGATTCTGGCCTGATATGCTTTAAGCATCATGTCTATGTCTTCAGGAGTGGGATCAGCTAATACTGATCCTGCTCGGGGTGGTGGTTGGGTTACCTGGGGTGTATTAGAGGGTGGAGGGATGGAGGGTGATGGGGATGGTAGCGGTGGGAATGTGTGAGAGTGCGGTTGAGATGTGATCTCTATGATTTTGGCCTTGGTTTCTCGTAGACTTTCCTCAAGTTCACTCATCTTCTTTGCCCATTGCCTTTTCATACGTTCACGGCTATCTCTTCAAGCTCTTGTTCTCTTCTTATTTTGGCTCTCAGTCTCGCTAGCGTCTGGGCTCTTTTCCTGGCTTACCCCTTGGTTTTGCTGCAATGCTTGAGCTCTAGTGATTACGTGCACTGGTGCAGTGGAAGTGACACTTCCTGTGGAATTGACCACTAACCCAATAACGTTAATCGGAGTGATTTTTGGCATATTGCTGGGATACAATCTCGTAAGAGATGTTCCTTTCCACACTCCTGGCAAAAGCCTTGGATCGTCACTGATTGGGGTTGTGTAGGTGCATGCATGGGGCAATCACGTATGAGGTGATCACCCTGACATCTGAAGCAAGGTCCTCTAGGAAAGGGGGGTCGTATCTGCCTAGGTTGAGGTCTAGAGTTGGGGTTTGTGTACATGACATTAGCATATTCAGGCTCCCCACTATTCTCACTTGGGTCCTCGTAATAGTATGACTCGCCATGTTCAGGTGACTGCATGTAGTAAGCCTGTGGACTATCAATATGAGTGGAGTCAAAACTATGGTCACTCGGATCACTATCTGTTAGCAATGGGGTGACCGAGACTATGGCTCTGTTTGGATTTTCTTCGGCAGATGTATATTTTACTGGGATCACATTGGTTGGAGCAGGGGGTTGCTGCACTAGGACTGGTTGAGGTCTCTGCTGCCCTTGATAAGGTGGCTGATAAGGTTGCTGTGGTCTGTTGTATTGTTGGGATGGGTACTGATTCTGATATCTACCCTGTTGAGGATATGGCTGAGAGTAGTTTTGCCTAACAGTTTGTTTGTTATATGGGCAGTCTTGTGCAGTGTGGTTGGTGTACCTTCGCTCTATGGTGCAATACTGGCTACTAGGGTTCACCTGGGGTTGGGTCATAATGGGACACACATTTGCCATGTGGTCACCTCCACAAGTGTAGCACCGCTTAACTGGGGCAAATCGTGGAATTTGCTTGCTGGAGACACCTAGGTTTTGAGCTAACTTCTCTGCAAGCTCCTCAATGGATGTGGATTGACCAGATGTAAGACTACTAGAGCTATCAGAATCCTTATAGATTTTTGATAGTTCTAATTCCTCACCTAGATTATCCTCAATATCTATGCACATACGCACGCACTCTTCTATAGTTCTGGGGTCCTTCAGATACACATAAGATCTGAGCTTGGTGCTCAATAGTCCATCTAGAAACAAAGCCACTTGCTTGGCTGGTGTGGGTAGCTCAGGCATCCGACACCTCTCTAGGTATTGCCTAAATCGTCTTCCCGATACTTAGCCTAGGCTAGGAATTGACAAAGGAGGGCTGAGAGAACTTCCAACCTTAATCCTCTGGTTGCTCAGATTGTTGCACAAGCCCAGGAAGCCTTCACCCAAGCTTGGTACTCACCCTTGCTAGCTTGCTTTGGATTGCCTTGAGTGCACACAATGTTCCTGCAAAAGCTCACCAGTCAGTATAGCTCTATTACCACAAGTAATTGAAAGACACACATCAATATTTGCAGTCCCCCCTGGAGTAACTCACTGCACCCCCTCAATCTTAGGACCACCTAGTCTCACATAAAGGTCAACTTTAAAAATACATGTTCTAAAACAAGCTTTCCAACGAGACCAAAATCTCCTCAATCAGAGTTCGTATGGCGAAGTTATGACCATTCAAGCACTTAGGGGTCAGAACAGGCTCTCAGGGTTCAGTAGATCCTTCACTGGTTTCTAGGTCTTTTGCCCACTCCTATGGCTCTAATGTTCTCCCAAGGTGCTTAAATTTAAACCTCACAATACTTCAATTCACTCAACTTTACCCTTAAAATTTTCATGCATTAGGGCCGTGTATCGCGATAGGTCGGGTCGAAGTGTCGCGATAGCTCGTGAGGTGTCGCGATACTCCGAGGTGTCGCGATAGCTCGTGAGGTGTCGCGATACTCCCAAGTGTCGCGATAGGTCATGAGGTGTCACGATAGCTCGTGAGGTGTCGCGATAGCTCGTGAGATGTCGCGATAGCTCGTGAGGTGTCATGATACTCCCAAGTGTCGCGATAGGTCGTGAGGTCTGGCGATAGCTCGTGAGGTGTCGCGATACTCCCAAGTGTCGCGATAGGTCGTGAGGTGTCGCGATAGCTCATGAGGTGTCGCGATACTCCCAAGTGTCGTGATAGCTCGTGAGGTGTCGCGATAGGTCGTGAGGTGTCGCGATAGCTCGTGAGGTGTCGCGATACTCCCAAGTGTCACGATAGGTCCTGAGGTGTCGTGATAGCTCGTGGTATGGTGAATTTTTCAGTTCTGTCTTGTGATCCTAGGTGCTCTTGGCCTGCACAGTGTCATGGTGCACTCAGAAACGCGATTAGTCGAAGTTTGTGAGGTGTCGCGATAGCTCAAGCTCAACGCCTCGGGGCCTGTGCAGAAGGATTTTGTACCTGCTGAGCTTGCTGGAGATGGTGATGGAGCTGGTACCTGCAAGAACATGCAAAAAAAAAAACACACAACACAAATGCATGTGCTTGCTCTCTCTCAAACTCGCACACAACAAATGAGGGGAATGACAAGGAAGAGGGAATATGTAGTGGAGAAGGAGGTGGAGGTGGAGATGAAGAAGGAGGTGGAGATGGAGAAAAATCAGAAATTTACCTACTACTTACCATTCCAACACGTCCTCTCTACGTCTTACCATCACACGCTCGTCCTCAAAGCTCGAATCCCCGGCAACGGCGCCAAAATTTGGTGTAGCTTAGTGATGAGTAGCACCTCCTTTAATGTCAATCCGGGAAGACATGAGGATGGTATGAAGACCTCGAGCAAGTGAAGGCACAAATGTGTGAGTGCGAAGCACACTAACATGCACACACATACACACACACGCGCACACACAGCAAGAACAAAGAGAGTAAGACAATGGAATCACTTCTATTGCAACAAAGTTCTCATACAAGCTCAAAACTACAAGAAGCTCCCCAAAAATGAGCTCTCTAGCTCTATTTATAGTTTTTGCCTAGCTTTGGCCCTGTCCAGACCTAGTGTCCGGCCTAGTTAAAAATTAGGTTCCAGGGTTTATTTGAGGGCTCAAACGAGATCTAAAAAATACAAAAATTGATAGGCAACTACTTCTAAGGCTCCTCAAGCTTGAGGACTCCTTGGCTTGTACAAAATGGAGCTACAAAAAGGTGAAAATGGTATTTACAGGGGTTTTTAGTGATGAGAATTACTTTAAAATGATGTAAGGGTTTTGAAAAAAATGAAGGGTTGCCTTAGTGCTAGATCTGCATGTGTGTCCGTACTTGCTTCTTCCCGTATACTGTCAACATATTCCGAAGTCATTCTCAAGGTAAAGGTTTACAAAAGGTAAAATCTTATAACGTTACACTCACCGGAAGTAACAGAAACAAGAAGATCATGGCAGATCATATCTCAATTGATAAATTTGACAGAGATAACTATTCCGCATGGGTAATGCGAATGGAAGCTTTACTTATGAGTAAAGACTTAATGAAATATGTGACAGGAGAAGAGAAGAAGCAGACTTTCGAAGACGACAGTCAACCGAAGAAAGTTAGAAGCCTTGAAGCTGTGGCAGAAGAAAGATGCAACAGCAAGAGCTTATATCTACAATACCATTACAGATCATTTGCTACCGCATATTAGAGGTCTAGAGAAAGCAGAAGACATATGGAGAGCATTGGAATATCACTTCCAAAATACGACGAAAGCATTGGGTTGGAGGACAAAGAGTTCTTAGATATATCAAAAGAACTATAAAGGAAGGATTATATTATCCTTATACGTCAGATATAAAGCTGAGAGCATACAGTGACTCAGATTAGGCAGGAAGTCAAGATGATAGAAGATCAACACATGGGTATATGATATACCTAAGAGATAAGCTTATCAGCTGGTGTTCAAAGAAGCAGCACACAGTGGCTTTATCGTCAACTGAAGCAGAATATAAAGGACTTGTAGAAGCAGCTAAAGAAGTGATATGGATGCAGACCTTGTTCAAAAGCATGGGTCTTGATCAAGGTATACCTATCATATATGGAGATAATATGAGCTCGTTGTATCTTGCAACAAATCCAATATTTGATGCAAGTACAAAACACATAGAAATTCAATATCATTTCCTGAGGGAAAAGGTAATGGAGAAGGAGATTGAATTAGTGTTCACTCCTACAAAAGATCAGATTGCAGATATTCTGACAAGAAGGTTAGATGGAATAAAGACAAGCAGATTCAAAGAAATGGCAGGAATAAAGGAAAAGAAGGATATATGAAGACCAGAAGATGCAAATTAGTGACTGAGGGGGAGCTGTTGAAGAATCACTCACAAATTTGACATACAGACATAAAGACGAAGAAAGACAAAAGAGAAGCAGAAACAAAGCATTCAGAGGAAAACCAAAGCCTTAGTGAAGGGACAAATTCACGCTTGTAACAAACAACATAGAAACTTCTAGAATTTTGAGTTTGTTGAAACCCGGATCAAAAATTGTATATAAGAGAGCTGAGAGATAGAACTAATAGGTGAGATGAAATATGGAGATATAGAAGATGCCAGAGATTGCGTATGTAGAGATGAATAATAGAACCTGAAATGTCGGGTATTCATCTGAGAGAGATGGTAAGGAATAACTACTCAGAGTAGGAGATTTTTCCATAGCTATGAGCAAAGTGAGGCCAAGCTATTTTGTACACATCTTCTCCAATAGAAAACACATGTTCATGTGGAAGTTTGTGCGCATTCTTCATATGTGAAGAAATCTGTGAGATTTCATGTTACTGTGAAAGTTAGTTAACAGTTACAGTTTTCTCAGTAAATGTTTTCTGGTACTTCTCTGAGCTAGATCTCGAAGTACAGAGTAAAGTTTTATAAGAGAGATAGCTTATCTTGTAGCTATAAGTCTCTACTATAAACTGATCAAAAGGGTTTTGTGAAACGGGACATGTACACAGTACAAAGTTGTTGGAGATTCACTCGCTAATTACGCATGAAGAAATAAAGACAAAGGAAAGCAGAAAACCAAAGCCTTAGTGAAGGTACAAATTCACGACTGTAGCATACAGTGTAGAAATTTCCAGAAGAACGAGTTTTTGAATCTCGGATCAAAATGTATATAAGAGAGAGAGCATAGAACTAGAATATGAATGAGAGGAGAGATATAGAAGACGCTAGAGATTGCGTATGTAGAGATGAATAACAGAACCTGAAATGTCGGGTATTCATCTAAGGGAGATGGTAAGGAATAACTGCTCAGAGTAGGAGAGTTTTCCATAGCTATGAGCGAAGTGAGGACAAGCTATTTTGTACACATCTTCTCTAATAGAAAACACATGTTCATGTGGAAATATCTGAGCGCATTCTTCGTATGATAAGAAAACTAAGAAATTTCATATTACTGTGAAAGTTAGTTAACAGTTACATTTTTCTCAGTAAATGTTTTTTGGGTACCTCTATGAGTTAGATCTCGAAGTACAGTGTAAAGTTTTGTATGAGTGATAGCTTATCTTGTAGCTATAAGTCTCTACTGTAAACTGATCAAAGGTTTCGGTGAAATAGACATGTACACTCAGTACTAAGTTAGACCGTAAAGAACTGATGAAGTTTTTTCTCAAACTTCAGAAAGAGTTCATTCAGTGAAGGAAGCTTAGGTATTACTTCCTTAATTCATGTACAATCACTTGGAGTAACTACAATCAGAATTGCAGATGATTCTGGTACAATTCCAGTGATATTACGGTGACAGTCCGGTGAAGTTCCGGTGATATTTTGGTGAGTTTAAAAGTTCAATTTTGGCAAAGTTAAGTGACACAAAGGTTGTTTAACTGTAAGCAAACACAGTAGTGTAAAGTGTGAAGTGAATCAGTTCAGAATTAAAGCTTGAAGGAAACGCAAAACTTTCTGCGTAGTGAATTTTCAGTTTCACTAAATACAGTTATAAAGTTTCTGTTTCAGAAAGTTTGCTAAGCTATTGATGATTAAAGAGGTGTTTCTAACATCACTTTAGCTTAGTTCTTGTGGTGTAAGCGAATTCCGCAATAAGCGCTACACAACAGTGGTATTAGAGCAGTGAGATCAAGAAGTATTAGAGCAGTAAGATCAACAAGTGATACCAGAACAGAAAAGGTTCTGAAGAGCAGAAAAAGTTTCTTAGAAGAAGAAACAGAAAGAGAATTTGAAGAATTCTCATAAAGAAAGGTGAATGATGAAGAGATCAACAGCAAACAGCATCAAGAAGTATTCCAAAGTCATTCTCAAGGTAAAGGTTTACAAAAGGTAAAATCGTTTAACGTTATACTCATTGGAAGTAACAAAAACAAGAAGATCATGGCAGATCATATCTCGATTGGTAAATTGGATAGAGATAACTATCCCGCATGGGTAATGCGAATGGAAGATTTACTTATGATGAAAGACTTAATGAAATATGTGACAGGAGAAGAAAAGAAGTTAACTTTCAAAGACGATAGTCAACCGAAGAAAGAAGAACTAGAAGCATTGAAGCTGTGGCAGAAGAAAGACGCAACAGCAAGAGTGTATATCTACAATACCATCATAGATCATTTGCTACCGCATATTAGAGGTCCGGAGAAAGCAGGAGATATATGGAGAGTGTTGGAAGATCACTTCCAAAATACGACTAAAGCTAGAAAGGCTAGCTTATGGTCAGAATTCACAACATTCAAGAAAAGGCAAAGTCAAAGCATTAGTGATTATGTCACTAAGATGAAGGACTTGTCAGATAGTCTTGGATCGATTGGTGAAGATATTGAAGATCACAGGTTAATAGCACAAGTGCTTACAGGTTTGAGAGGAGATGAAAGGTGGAAACCTTTTGTACTCTCAACTGAAATTTCCTTAAATCATTTTGTACCAGATCTAAATCAGTTGCTTGGACTAATGCTAACATTTGAGCAAGATTTGAAGATAGATGGAGATAAAGGACATAGTTCAGCTATGTACGCAAAGAACAAGAAGAAAGGTGATAAAGGTAAAGAAAAAGATGAAGAAGAAGTGACTGCTCAAGCAAATTATGCAAGAGGACAAGGTAACATCAAAAAAAGAGGAAAAGGAAGAAGTAATCAGACTAATAACAAGAAGACTTGGTGGATCTGTGGATTAAGCAATCACTGGGCTCATGATTGTTGGCATAATTCTCAAGGATCAAGTCAAAATCAGAATAACAATAGTAGAGGCAAAAGCGGAAGATATCAAAGAGGAAGACAAAGTTAAAGAGGTGGACATGGTAGAGGTGGAGCAAGAAGTTGGGGACAGAATCAGTCTCACAACACTACCTACTACAATTATGCGAATGATACGCAGAATGACGATGGTACAACATTGATGATGAACTCGATAAGTACATCAGAAAATGAAGACCTCAAGGTATTCTATATTGACTCTGGTTGTTCAAATCATTTGTCAAGAAATATAGAATTCATATCAGAACTAGAAGGAGATATGTCAAATCATACAGTACAGTCAGGTGATAATACAAAACATAATGTAAGGTCAATTGGAAAAGTAAAGTGTAAGAATGGAGCTGACCTACTAACAAATGTTGTGTATGTTCCAACAATTCCGAAGAATCTGATCAGTGTGGGTCAGATAGTAGAAAAAGGTTTTCAAGTCAGGTTTACAAATGATGGAGTATTTGTTGAAGATCTAGAGAAAGGATAGAAACAAATTGTCCATGGTAAAAAGGAAGGTAGAATTTTTACTCTTAAAGTACAAGGAAATGTTGGTCAAGCCTTGATCACACATGGTGATGAAGTATTTATAGAGTTAGACCTCTAGCATAAGAGGCTAGGACATTTTAATGAAGTAGAAATTAAAACAATGGTGGTAAAACAATTCGTGAGAGGATTACCAAACATGAAGAACCAACATATGATTCACAAGTGCGAAGCATGTTAGATGGGAAAAGCCCATAGGTTACCATTTCAAAAAAATGGTTACAAACATGATGGTGTGCTAGAGCTCATACATACAGATGTATGGGGACCAACGAAAGAAGGATCTATCAGCGGATCGAGGTATTATGTTCTATTTATTGATGATGCAACAAGATGGATAACTCTTTATATTTTAAAAGAGAAGTTAGAAGTATTTGGAGTTTTCAGACATTTTCATGCATATGCTGAAAGACTTACAAGACAGAAACTCAAAAGACTAAGGTCTGATGGTGGAGGAGAATATTTTTCTTGAGAGTTCAATGATTATTTGTGGAATGCAGGTATCAAAAGAGAAATAACTTGCAGGTATACACTGCAATAAAATGGAGTAGCAAAAACAAGAAACCAAACTCTAGTGGAGTTTGCAAGAGCAATGCTAAAGGAGAAGAATTGTCCAGATTATCTTTGGGCTGAGGCTGTAAATACAGCAACATACCTGGTAAACAGATTACCATGTACAACTTTAAATGGGATGACTCCTTATGAAGCTTGGTGGGGCAAGAAACCAACACTTGATCATTGCAAAGTGTTTGGATCAGTTGCCTATGCTTATGTGCCATCACAGTTCAGGCATAAGCTTGAACCAAAAGCAGAAAAATATGTGTTCATCGGATATGATGAAAAGCAGATGGGTTACAGGTTGTGGATTCCTCTAAACAAACAGTTTACTGTTTCCAGAGATGTGACATTTGATGAAGGAAAGATCTGGTATACAGATAAAGAACAAAGTGTTGAAACACTTGAAGAAGAGATAAGAAGAAATGAAAAAGGTAAATCAGATATGCAGGTGAATGGAGATGAAGATCATATGCAGGCAAGTACATCCAGGATCGGATTAGGTATGAGAAATGAAGATGAACAGAGATTTGATGAAGATGTGTATTCAGATACACATGAAGAATATGGGAAAAAGAAGGTCAAACAGGGTAAGGAAACAACCAACAAGGTATTCCTATGACACTTCTTATCTGACTTAGAAAAACTATGCTTACTTAGTAAAGGAAGATGAAAAACCTCAGAATTACAATGAAGCAAAAGGTAAAAAACAATGGGAAGAAGCAATGAAAGAGTAGTTTAGTGCTCTAGAGGAGAACAAGACTTGGGAACTTGTTCCAAAACCAAATGGTAAGAAAGTGATTGGAAATAAATGGGTTTACAAAGTTAAGAAACTTGCAAATGGAAGGATAGCTAGATACAAAGCTAGACTGGTTGTCAAAGGCTATGCACAGACACATGGCATAGATTATGATGAGACAGTTAGTCCGGTGGCAAAGATGTCAACTATAAGGACATTGATTGCTATAGCAGCATGAAAAGGATGGAAGCTAAGTCAGTTGGATATAAAGAATGCATTTCTGAATGGATATATATGAGATGAAGTTTACATGGAACAACTTGAAGGGTTTGTAAGTTCCAGTTACCCAGAATATGTTTGCAGATTAAGAAGAGTTCTGTATGGATTGAAGCAAGCTCCAAGAGCTTGGAATTACAGACTTGTGAAGTATCTCAATGACCTTGGATACCAAAGTTCAAAGGCAGATGCAAGTCTACTCGTCAAGAAAACAGATGAAGGTATGATCTACATTTGTATTTATGTAGATGACATTATAATCACAGGTATCTCAGATGAAGGAATCAAGGAGGTAAAAAGATTACTTGAAAGAGAGTTCAAGATCAGTGATCTAGGAAAGTTATCGTACTTTCTTGGAATGGAAGTTACATATACAGATCATGGTGTATATGTTTTGCAAGAAAGGTATCTCCTAGACTTACTGAAGAAGTTTAACATGGAGAATTGCAGAAAAGCTTCAACACCGCTTGAAGTCAATCATAAACTCAGCAAATATGATGGTGTAGAGTTTAAAGATATGAGGAAGTACCAGTCGTTAGTGGGAAGCTTGATTTATGCTACACTAACAAGACCTGATCTCAGTTATGCAGTGGGAGTTCTTTAATAGTTTATGCATTGTCCAAAGGATCAACATTGGGTTGTAGGACAAAGAGTTCTTAGATATATCAAAAGAACTATAAAGGAAGGATTATATTATCCTTATACATAAGATATAAAGCTGAGAGCATACAGTGACTCAGACTGGGCAGGAAGTCAAGATGACAGAAGATCAACACATGGGTATATGATATACCTAGGAGATAAGCTTGTAAGCTGGTGTTCAAAGAAGCAACACACAGTAGCTTTATCCTCAATAGAAACAAAGTATAAAGGACTTGTAGAAGCAGCTAAAGAAGTGATATGGATGCAAACCTTGTTCAAAAGCATGGGTATTGATCAAGGTATACCTATCATACATGGAGATAATAAGAGTTCGTTGTATCTTGCAGCAAATCGAGTATTTCATGCAAGAACAAAACACATAGAGATTCAATATCATTTCCTGAGGGAAAAGGTAATGGAGAAGGAGATTGAAATAGTATTCACTCCTAGATATTTTGACAAAGAGCTTGGATGGAATAAAGACAAGTAGATTCAAAGAAATGGCAGGGATAAAAGAAAAGAAGGATATATGAAGACCGGAAGATGCAAATTAGTGATTGAGGGGGAGCTGTTGGAGATTCACTCACTAATTAGACATAAAGATCTGAAGACAAAGAAAGATAAAGAGAAGCATAAAACAAAGCAGTCAGAAAATCAAGCCTTAGTGAAGGGACAAACTCACGTCTGTAATATACAGCGTAGAAACTTCCAGAATTAGAGTCAGTTGAAACCCGAATCA
>MU261491.1:62500-80000 GCA_020310875.1 Ceratopteris richardii
TAAGAGCAGCGGTGTCTTCCATGTACCTCTGTTCCCATTCGGCAATGGTGGCCTGCTCCTTTTTGAGCTGATCTTCATACTTAGCTAGCTTTTCTTCAAATTCATTGATATTTTTCTCAGGTTTTGCTTGCACTTCGACAGGCTGATCACTTATAATAGTTGTCATGATCTCTTTATTCCGGTTCCTTAAGTTTTCTGCCTCTTCCATGTATACCTTTATTTGTGATTCCAATATTTTACTCCTCGCAGTCATGCGTGCCTTTTCAGCCTCGCTGGCTTCATATTTTGTTTGGACCTCTTGCAGTTGTGCTTTTAATCTTTTGTTTTCTGACATTAAATCATTGCACTTCTTTTTGGCTTCTTGGACTTCAGGTTCTTTGTTTCTGATGTGCTCTCTTTCTAATTTCAATTCTGCCGAAAGATTCTTACTCTGGGCTTGAAGCTTGTGCTTTTCCTGCATCGCTTGATCATAGTCTTCATCAGCCTCAAGCATTAGTTGTTGTGTGTCTAGTGCGGTTCTAATCATGTCTTGTACAATAGGCTTGAGTTGGGCAATGTCAACATTCAACCAAGTCTTTGGTATGTTGGGAGCTTCTCCGGTGTGCACATCTTTTCCCTGCTCGACATGGATGGTTTCGTTGTGTGGTTGTCTAATTTGTAATTGTATGTTTTGCACTGTTTCCTATTCATCCAAATCAATAGCTTTTGTGGCACTCCCTTGAAATGTTATATCCATGGGGGAGGGTTCTACCACAACCCTTATAGGTGTGAAGGGTTCTTCTTCTTCTATTTTCTCTTCGTGAGGCTCTTTCTTGGGTATCTTTATTGAGGTCTCGTGCAAGGGTGTTGCCTCCTTGATATGAATAGTGGAAGTCTCGTTAATTTTTATCACATGTGTAGCTGCTTGGTTTGCTTGTTTACTCGTGGTGTTCTGATCAATATGCGTAGTGTGGTCATTCGTCTTTAAACCTTCTTCTTCATTGTAGTTGACTGCATTTAATTCCACCCATTGTATGATCTTTTGATTCGCTTTGAATATCCACATTCAATAATGAAGCATCGGGTTCTTCTTGTGCATCCGAGGATGAGCTTGAATTGTCCAACCCTAATTCCCTGTACCGATGGACTTTGGTGAGTTTCCTCTTCGCTTCCAAGTCTTGTTGGGTCTGTTGGTAATGATGCCCTTGCACAAGTAAATTGACTTGCCCCTGTGTATATTGATGCATCTCTTCCAGGGCCCTAGTTAATTCTTCTTCTGTAATTGGCCTTTGCTCTTCAATAGTTGTCCTAGGAAGTACGTGTGTCCTTTTTGTGGCTGGAACTTCCTCTTCTACTTGCTTGAATTCCCTGAGTCTCTTCGTGCCTCTCATTCTGGGTTGAGAGCTAGTTCCCTCCTCTTCCACCATCTTCAAACCTCTCTTCTGTTTAGGAACTGTGGCAACTTTGGCATACTTAGCAATGGCCGTTGAAGATGGCATTTCTTGCAGGTGCTCTCTAATGCCTAAAGCATGGTAAATCAATATTGTCGGAGCGAAACTGCCATTGAGGAACGTCTTATTATTCCATTGCTTCTTTGCTTCAAATAATCTTTCTTGTATGTAAGGAGTCAGATTAATTTGATTGCCAATCTGTTTGATTGCATGTGAGAGCAATTGAACAATAATCTTTTGAGGAGCCGTATAGCGATGCATATTTGGGAAGCAGAAGTGTTGGTGGATAAGCCTGACTTCCTCCTGTATGTCAACTCTATTAATGTCTATGAATGTTCTGGTCTTGGCCCCACGACTCTCTTCCTTTACAATAGAGATACCGTCCTTCTCCCATTCGAACGCTTCCTTAATCAAATCATGCGTGAATTGGATGACTACCCATTCACCTACTCCATCCATCACTCTCGCCTCTGGCACCAATGGATCATGCAGTGCCGGTTGTAATGTGTTCATGACCTGTGTGCATCTGTGGAAGTCGGGCTTGTATATTGGTAGTTCAAAATATTTATGTATGCCTGCTTTCTTCATGATGTCTATCGTAGATGGGAGTTGATGCAAAACTCTAAAGTCTTGGGACATGATCGAAAATTGATGATGTGTATCCATGATCTTTATAGTTGCCAGGAAAAGATACTCCCCAGCCAGTTGTTCCTCTCTAAACCAATGCCCTTTAGCTTTCGTGATACTCTGAGGAGGGAATTCCATCACCTCCTCCTGAATCGTTGCTTCCGAGTCTTTAGAAGGCATCTGCACTTGCATGAAAAAGTGCATTAGCTTTAATAGAAGGCATAACAATCCTGTAGTGTATTGCTATGTGTTCTTGTCATTCATCACTCCGTTTCTCATGGTTCCATAGGTGAGATCTCTTACCACATCTTTTTATTTATTTTCCTAAAAGAAGACAAACGTTAGTGTAGCCGAAGCATTTATTTATGTACATGGTATGTCCATTCCTAAGAGAGTTGAAGCTATGATCTAATCTCAATTGGAGAATGTGCACCACTAATTTTATCATGTACATCATGTGCCGAATGCTTGGCCTTGTACTGTGGCCCTATTATGCATACTTTAGTTGCATTTGATACATCATGAGTGCAATTGGAATCTCTGTCGTTTCGATGGTCCACTCGTTGCAATTGCTTAGGTTTCCAAATCCATTTTGTCATCATGATGTCCCAGGTCTTCTCTCTGATCCGTCGATCTTCTTGTGTTCTCTTTGTATCTTTGGGTAGCTGAGCAATAGAATTGTGGCTCTTCATGTTTTTAGGATGAGTCTGTCTTTTCTTTGTCGTTTGACTGTTTCGAAGTAGTGTATCCTCCAATTTGCTTATCTCTTGCTTGGCGGCCTGCCTGACCTTCTTGGGAATCCACATTTGTTGTCGTTCTCTCTGAGCGTCAATCAAAGGCTTGGGGAGCCATACTTGTAAGAGTCCTTTTGGTTTGGACCTTGGTGCAGCTGATCTATTGTTCTCCTTTGTCTCCTCATAAGTTGGTGATGGCGGCTTTGATTGCTGCAATTGATCCTTGCATACCCATTTGAATTTGTCTACTCCTTGATGCGACTATCTGAGTGTCGTTTTCCATATCGGTGGTCTTTTGGCTTGTTGAGAAGCTCCATGAGAGTTGGTTTCCTGAGTGGTTGGTTGTTCCTCAACCGAATCAAGTGATTTCATCTCTTCTTTCGACATGTTAGGGTTTGCAATTTCTATCTCGTCTAGATTGGTTTCTGAGGTATTAGGATTGGGATCATTTTCCAGTAGCTTTTCTTGGCATCTCCCTGAACTCTCGAATACCTTTGGTTGCAGTAAAGGCTTCTCTCCTAATAAATTGAAAATTTCCTTGTGCCCTATCTTGGCTGAAATATAGCCTTGAGCTAGGTTGATGCTTACTTCATTCTCAATGATCCAATCCTGTCCTAGGATTAAATCTTCTATTAAATCTTCCTCTCTGCACACTAAAACTCTCTGTTCCATGGATGAATTTCCTAGGTGGAGGGATACTATGGTTGTTCAAATGCATTCTAGGGCTTGACCTCCAATTCCTCGCAATTGGGCTTTTGTGGGACTCATAATTATTTGCACATCGTTTATGACCGTATTACATATGCAGCTAAGCCCTGCTCCTGAGTCTATCAAGGCGTCTATCAACTTGTACTCTATCTTGCCAATCCCTAGGTTTAGGTAAGGTTGTGACCTGTAAGCTCTATTAGCATCAGATGTATGGACTTGGTAGTTAGCCATAGGGACAGGTTCTTCTCCTTGGAGATACCGTTCATCTCTTTGTCTAATCCATTCTTTTCATTTCCTAATGCGTTATAGGGCTTCCTGTCGGGCCTCCTCTCTAACCGGTTCTTCCTCTCTCCTCCTATTTTGAACTCCTACTAGAGGTGCTAGCATTTGATCCGTCAATGGCTCAATGAATCGTTTCACTCTACATCCACTTATGTAGTTGGGAAGAATGTCGCCATCTAGAGTGGCTAGATTAACTGCACCACTCATCGAGATTCGATTAATGATTAGAGGTCCATATCCACATTTTTGTAAATTCTTGGCATGTTGCTTTAAGGTATAAACTAGGACTAAGTCTCCTTCTTTAAGTCCTTTGTCCTTTATGTGCACATCGTAATATGCCTTTTGTCTTCTCTTGGCTGCATAGATTCCTGCTACTACTTGTAACCTAGTTTCATGCAGCTTTTCTATTTGATTTAGATGTTGGGATAATTCATGTCCAGTCCATTCATACTATTGTGCTACTCTCAAAGTTGGGATTAAAAAATCAACATACACTAAGTTGAATGGAGTAGTTCCAATAGCCGTTTTATATGCTACTCGGAAGGCCCGAATTGCATGATGCAATTGTTTGTCCCAGTCATACCTCCCATTATTGACAATCTTTGTCAATACTGTGCATAATACCTTATTGGAAATTTCCGCTTGACCATTGGCTTCAGAATGGTATGGGGCTGATTTTTTATGAATCATTAGAAATTCATTCATTAGGGATTTGATTACTTCATTAAGGAAGTGCGTTCCTCGGTCACTCACAATCTCAATTGCTAATCCAAAACGGGTGAAAATATGCTCAAAAAGAAACTTAGTAGTGGTTTGAGCATCATTCTTTCTAGTGGCTTTTGCTTCTACCCATTTGTTCAACTAATTTGTGGCTACTATGATGTACTCAGCATGTGATCCTTTGGCTAGTGGGTTGATGGGTCCTATGAAGTCAATACCCCATTTCGAGAATGCTCTAGCACAAACCATGGGTCTTAAAGGCATGTCATCTCTCCGAATTGGGTATTTAGTTCTTTGGCATGTCTCGCAGCTTCGTACATATGTTTCCGCGTCCATATGTAGAGTTGGCCACCACAAGCCGGCAAAGAGGATCATTTTGACCGTTCTCTAAGCTGAAAAATGACCTTCTGCAGCACCTGCATGTGCCATCTATAATATGGGTAGATATTCTCCTTCATGCATGCATAATCGTAATTGGTTATCCTTCCCTCTCCTAAATAATTGTTTTCCCATGAGTACATAATCCTTGCTCATTTCTTCTAGGGATCGTTTTCTTGCCAAGCTAGCTCCTGCCTCATGCTCTCTTGTCTTTAAGAATTTTACCAACGTTTTACTCCAATTGGGAGCTATAGTTGAGAAAGGTATAGACATATGATCCTCTGGGATTGTCTCCTGGCATTCCGCACAATTAATCACATAGTCATGGACATCCTTGGGCATCTCAGGCCAGTACACTCCTAATCTTTTTAATTTCCAGATGGTTCCATGAGTCCCTTGGTGTGTTCTCCATTTATTCACATGTTCTTGTTCGATTAGCTTCTTTTGTTCGTCCTCCTCGACACATCTTAGCAAAACACCATTGGGTTCCTTATAGTACACACTTCCCGCAATAATGTGCAAATTTCTCGATTTGAGAATTTCCTTTTTGCTATCCTTATTGATTGAGTGTTGTGGGCCATGGGTGAGTATAGGAATTAGTTTCTCTGCCCATTTTGGACAAACTTCCAGATTAAACAAATAAGTGTAAGGTAGATCATCACGTACTCCACTTGGCGGTTCTCTGTGGGTTAATCTAGAAAGGTGGTGTGCTCTTACATGTGTATTTCCCTTTTTGACTATCACTTCAAAGTCGAATTCCATCAATAGGAGGAACCACCTTACCAATCTTCCTGTGTTGCAAGGCTTATTGACTAGGTACAATAAGGCCTGATGGTCTATGAAGAACTTGAATTTATTGGCTAATAGATAGTCTCTAAATTTCTTAACCGCATAGACCATTCCTAATCCTTCTCGCTTGGTTGTGGTATAATTCCTTTCAGCTTGATTTAGTTGCCTGCTCGCGTAGGCAATTGGATGATCTAATTTCCCCTCATCGGCTGGTTCGGCTAAGATACACCCTATTGCATAATTGGAAGCATCAACATGAATATGAAAAGGCTTGTTCCAATTTGGCGTTTTCAAAATTGGGGCTATGCTAAGCCTCTTTTTTAACTCGTTGAATGCCTTTTCGCACTCTTTTGTCCAAATGATTGAGTTAAGAGACCGTACAAGGGTTTGGCAATTATGGCGTACATGTGAATAAATCGACGGTGATATCCAGAATGTCCCATAAAGGCTTGTACTTCCTTGGCATTCTTAGGTCTCGACAGCTCTAAGATGATTTTAATCTTGTCCTCATCGATAGATATTCCATTCTTAGAGACTATGTGTCCTAAGATCTTTCCTTGTCTTACCATGAAGACACATTTCTTTGGGTTTAAACAGACTCTGTACTGTCTGCATTTATTAAATATCTTCCTCAACTCAGGAATATGATCATGTCGTTGATTTGAGTATGTGCATAGGTCATCTACATATACTTCCATGCTCTTTTTCAGAAATTCCTTGAAAACATGACACATCAATCGTTGGAAAGTAGTAGGTGCGTTAGTGAGTCCAAAAGCCATCACCTTGAAAGCATAGATTCCCCATTCGGTTGCGAATGCGGTCTTATGTTGGTCCTCAGTAGCAATAGCTACTTGATTGTATCCGAAGAATCCATCTAAGAAACTATAGACTTCCTTTCCTGCTACTCTTTCTAAAAGATGGTCCGTAATGGGTAGTGGGTAGCTATCATGTATGCTAGCTGCATTCACTTTTTTCAAGTTTATGCACACTCTCAGTTTTCCATTCTTCTTAGGCACCACTACTATTGGCGATACCCACTTGGTGTGTTCTATCTCGTATATGAATCCAACAGCTAGTAGCTTCTCTATTTCTTCCTTAATTGTCGCTGCATAAACCTCATTATACGTATAAGGGTGTTGTTTTGATGGTTTTGCATATGCCGTCATTAGTATTCGATGAGAAGAGATATTGGGTTCTACGCCCTTGAGATCCTTGTATGTCCATGCGAATACATCTCGATATTCTTGGATCAGTTGTATGAGTTCTTCTTCCTCCTCCTCTGAAACATCTTTGCCTATGTATGTGCAACACTCTTCTCCATCTTCTACTGTTACTACAATCTTTTTTGTTTGTTCTTTGTTGTCGTATGCTTCTCCATCTCTAGCCTCTCGTTTAGGCATTTGAATGGCTACCTTTCTCTCTTCTATTTCATATCTTTTAAAATTTTCAGGAACTTCAAATGAATCTGGATCCGGTCCTATTTTACTCATGTCTTCCGCTTGCTTTTGTACCATGGGAGCAACTTCGATTGCTAAGATCTTTGTTGGTTCTGGTCCCTCTTTGCTTTGAATGGTGTCTAGGTAACTCTTTTCGGAGTTGAATTCCGATTCCATTCCTATACTCTCATATTCCTCTTTCCATTCTTTCTCCATGATTTCTCCTTCATCTACTTCTTGAAGGACAACCATATAAAGATTTACATCATAGCCTTCCTCATCTATGCACTTGTTCATTGTCAGGACTTCCTCATTCACACACACATCTAAGGTGGCTAAGATTTCCATCCATCCATGCGGTTCAAAGGTCTCTTCAGGAGAGATTTGAGGCATGTACCCTGGGTCCTCTACTCGTCGGTAGTTAGGATGTCCTATCGGCCACATTTTTCTTTTACTGGCTTCTTTGCACATCCATAACTGGGCATCCTCATGCATCCAAGATTGATCGCTCGATCCAGCACTATGAATGGATAGGTCATGTTCCTCCTTGTGTATGGGATTCCACTGTAGTGGAGGGACATCTCGATATGCAAACCTATGCAAGTTTATCTTGGTTGTATTTCCTTCATGTTGTAGGTATAACGAATCTCTTCCCCAATCTTGCACTACCCGCATTTGTCTTATGAAGGGTCGTCCTAATATCATTTTGTAGTTGTTAGCTTTTTCAAACTTACAAATGGCTAATGTGTGTTCAAATTCTGCTCCACAGGTGGTTAATTTGATTCTTTCCAAGATTCCTAAGGGTTTCTCCACATGACCGTCTGCTAATTGGAGCTTCATGCGTGTGGGTCGTAAGGCAAGTTTTCCTCACTTCTTCCAAATTTCCTTGGTGGCGATACCTACTCCAGCTCTTGTGTCTAGTATAGCCTTGGTCAGGTACCCGTTGTAAGTGACAGGTAGACATGTGTTACCTTCGTCTCCTTCACTGAATTCTCCTACTTTATCAACTGGGACTTGTAGTTTAGATGAGTTTCCCTTTCTCTTACTTTCTTCCTCGTCTTTCCCTTGCCCTAATTCCATTTGGCTTGCTAATTGCTTCCATAAATGCGGCCTAATTTGCAGTAATTCTTCCACTATCATTTTGCATTGCACTCTCGTCCTTTTTAGTTCTGTTAGGTTGTGTGAACTCCTTTCTGAGTTTTCTTATCCCTTTCCATGTACCATGGGTGCTCGGATAATAATGGATTCCTTTTCGTATTCACCCATGTAATTAGGTAAAGTTGAAATGCTTTGAGCTTCTTCTCTGTTTCGGTCGAGTCTCGATACTTCCTCATATACTTCCTATAGGTTGGGGTTTGGTTGATAAAATTCCACATCTATTTCCTCAAAAGGAGGTTGACTTACTCCATTTTCCTTCCACTGCTCTTCTCGGATTCTATTCCATAAGTCCTTTGGCCAATCTGCCTCTAAGTCTGGTATTATTGACACAGGTTCATCTTGTGTTTTCATTCGTTTACCCTTTTCATCCTTCCCTTCAAGTTCTTTATCCTTGGATTTGACACCCTCTTCGTATTGATCATCTGCTATCCTTGTCGCTGGTAGAGCTGGGATAGTCTTTTCTAGGGTTGCTTGTGCTACCTCTATAAGCTTTCTACATATTGCAAGTCTCTCTTTTTCTAATTCTCCTTGTGGGTAGAGCTTTTCATGTTGCTCTATATTTGGGCCCATCTTAAATCTAGCTTGGTAAGTTTTCAACCACTTTTCCAAGTCATATGGTTTTGGGTCAGCTAGAATTGATCCTGATTTCTCTACCTCTTGGATAAGCGTTGGCACGGGAATCTCCTCCCGAATCCTTTGTTCTTTATGCTCATTCTTGTTTTTGGTTTGTTTTTTATTGTCTTGACTCTTATTTCTTGCCCATTTATCTTTGAGTTTTTCTCTTCTTTCCTTCCATTTTTGTGCCTTTGTGTTCTGGGTACTCTCATGTGGGTCCTCAGAATCTTCAACAATTTCAATTTTAGGGCTTACTGTTCTATCGCTCTCTTCTTTCTGTTCCGATGGTTTTTCTTTTTGTTGTCTCATTTGGGCTCTGGTAATGGCCTTTAATGACACTATGTATTCCTTATCACTTCCAGATCCTTGTATTACTTCAATTATGTTGATGGGTGCAGTATCTTGGACTTTGGTTGGATTCTTAGGACAGTCCCTGAAAAGATGTTCCTTCCCACAATCATTGCAATATCCTTCCCAAGTCCTAGGTGGTGGTGGTGGATTGTAAGGTCGAGGGCACTCTCTAATAAAATGGTCTCCTCCGCATCTATAACACGGTCCTCTCGGCACGCGTGGCCTAATGGTTGGTCTCATGGGCGGTTGTGCTTTAGGGGCCGTATACATTAAAGTGGCTACCTGCGTTCCATAAGTCTGATCGTAGCCTTCATATCCATAATAAGACGCATCATATGTTGATTCATATTCTAACATGTTGGCTTCATATGGGTAGTAATCTCCTGGTGGCCGCTCATACCCAGGGTTGGTTGATTCTACACTGGTCATTGTCAATGCTGGCATTATGGCTCTTTCCAAGTTTTCTTCTGGCTGGGCATACTTTACAGGTACTACTTGTTGAGGTTGCAACATTTGGGGTCCTAACAATGGCTGTGGTGGTGGATATGGTGCCTGTTCATATGGTCTTGGTGCTCCTGCTGGTGTTGGATAGGGATTGTATCTTGGTAGCTCTCTGCCTGGCTCTCTAGGTGGGTATCCATATGGTCGATACTGCGGTGGTTGAAAAGGGTGTGCTTGCCTATTGAATGGATAGTTCTCTGTAGTGTGGTTGGTGTATTTTTGTTCTATGTGGCAGTACAAGGCGGTTCCTTGTTGGGGCTGTCTGTGGTAAGGATGTGCCTGATGTGCATCAGTCCCTCCTCATGCACACATGTGTGTGGGTTGATCTCCTCCACATAGGCCACATCTTCGTAATATAGGCACTCTCAGGGCTGGATGTTGGTAAGTTCTTTGCCCTTGAACTCCTAGTTTCTTTGCTAATAACTCCGCTAATTCTTCCATATTACTGGAATTAGAAGTAATGGTGCTTTGTGAGTCGTCTGATTTTGTGGGACTGGGTGTACTATTGAGGTCCTCAGCTAGGTTATCTTCTAAATCAATGCACTCTTGAAGACACTCACTCAGGGTTTGTAACCTCTTCACGTACACTAGCGTTCTTAGGGTTCCGTTTGTGAGTCCATCCAAAAATAATGAAATCATTTTTTGTTGAGTGGGTCTCTCCGCAGCTGGACATCTATCCACATACTGATTGAATCTCTTGGCCGCTGTTTTCACTGTTTCATTAGGTTTCTATTTAAAATTATGGATTAAAGACGCAGAATTGTGTTTAATCCCTCTCTTCGTGAATTCCCCAATGAATTCTTGGAAGAATTGCTCCATGTTTCCAAATTGATTAGGATCTAATGGCTGGAACCAGGTTAGAGCCGTTCATGTGAGGGTGAGTCCAAAGGATTCATACTGCACAAAGAAGTCGTCTACTTGTTCTGCCCTTTCCTTTAGCTCATAAAATGTCATAGGGCTTTCTTCTCTTCTAGGAGTTGGTAAGTCAGTTTGGAGTAGTAAGTCTGATCCATGGATCATATAGACTTCCAATAGGTAATCATCTTGAGGTATCAGATCTCCTCTCAAAATTTGTGTGACCTGGGACCTGCCTCTAGGGGTTGTTACTAACTCCTCAGGGTTTGGTCTCCCAGAGTTTTCTGGTTCCACCAATTCTCCCCTTTCATTGATCAACTCCGGAAATTTGGTCACTATGTAGATGTGACCCATCTTGTCTATGTATGCTCCTCCCTCATACTTGACAGCAGGTTTGGGCACGATTGTCGCATCCATGGAGGTTACCATCCTTGCTACTGATCTGTTCAAGCGTCTAGGTAGATGGGGATCTCTTGGGCATTGGTGGACACATACTGTAAGGAAGTGCAGTAATCTCCCTCTACAGTAGTCATAAAATTTCTACTTGGAGCTGGACCCTGCGTGTCTTCCGAAGCCATGGGTATTTCCTCCTCTGAGTCACTAGAGGTTTCTGAATAGACAGAGTGGTGACTAACCTGGGCAGCACTTCCCACAGAAGATATGACACTTCTTCGGCTACTTAGCACTCTCCATGACCTCAAGTTCATTCACCCTCCTGAAGCTCTCTAGGTTTCTGAGACTCTCTTTGAGTGGCTCTCTCAATGCCTCAAGTTGCCTTACAAAATGCCACAAACACTTTGGACGACACCACTTCTAGGTGATACTGCACCAGGTGATACTGCTCTGGGCGATACCGAGCTGGCCACGATACGATACTATTGTGTCTCATGATACGATACGAGCTATCCTGCCACGATACGATACCTGGGATTCTCATGATACGATACCAGACTACCAGACGATACCAGGCACTGCGCCGATACAATACTGGAAACCCAGACGATACGATACCAAAAAGGGCACGATACAATACTAGAGTTTGCCCGATACGATACTAGAATGTAAGCCGATACGATACCAACTTGGTATTGCGATACGACTCAGACAAGAGACGATACGATACCAAGACAAGAGGCGATACTATACCACCAACTTGCACGATACGATACTAGTATGATATCGTGATACTTACTAAGACGTGGGCGATATGATACTTCCGGGATTGGCGATACGATATCACACTCAGGGACGATACGATACCAAGGTTCTCACAATACGATACTTGAGAACCGAGGCGATACGATACTGAAAAATGGTATTGCGATACAGAACTGGCAAGTGGACGATACGATACCACAGTAGGTGATGATACCATACCACTGGGGTAAAGTGTGATCATGATACCAACTTGGTGATACAATACCAAAGTGGTATTGCGATACCAAGACTGGTACCCGACGATACGATACCTCGGCGAGTATCGCGATACAAGGGAATTTTTGGTATCGCGATACCAAAAACTCAACCGATCGTGATACTCAAGCCAAAATACCTCAAAGATAAAAAATTTTTGCACCCCCTTGCTCTTCTCTCACACCTCTTCACTCCTAGCCCACTGTCCCTTTCAATGAAGTTCAAAAATCAGCTGTCTTTCCCCCGCGATACCTCATGCGAATTTAATCACGCGTTTGTGCACTTTTAGTGTGTTTTTATTCAAAAAACTTTGTGGAATCTTACCTTAGTGTTGTCTTGCTTGCACCTTGAGCTCAAGATCTAGCTTTAATGGCCTGAAATGCACGATACCTCACACACGATACCGGTCGCTGCTCGCACACGATACCAGAACACAGGAAAGTATCAAATGAGTCAAATTTTTTTGGTTTTTATACTTTTTGTGATAGAAACTGAACATAACTAATTTTGGCAAATTTTTTGGGCTTTTTTGGTGATCTTGGCCTACTCCTACTTCACTTCTCTCTTTCTAACCTAACCCTAACTCCTCTTACTCTCCCTTCCTACTAACCCTAAACCTAAAAACTCATTACACACTCCTCCGGGATGTGAAGTAACAAGTGCTGAAGTGATTGACTACTTGCCACGGAATGAGTTCACTTCTACAAGTACGATTCCATCACACTCGATCCATAACCATCACGAAGGCACCTTGGCTGAGTGTTCCCCGGCAACGGTGCTAAAAACATGTGTACCTAAGTCAAGAGGACTTAAGGACTTGTGCCAAAGAGACTATACCTCATTTGCAACACAAGTGCGTATAGTGGGAAATTAACACACGCTCATATGTCAATCCAATCAAATGACCTAACCAAGTGTATGAGGACATGTGCACATGTGATGGAGAATGAAGTGGTTCAACCTACAAGCATGAGAAAAGACTAATACACCACTCAACTCACTGAAATACCGAAAGTGTCTGCCGCGATACCTCTTACAGTAGTTTTCAGTAAATCAAGGATTTCTCCCAGTCTAAGCTCCGAGTATAGTCAATAGCTGCTCATTTCAAAGCTCTCGACAAGACACATCTACTAGAAGTGATTTCACTCAATTCTGACAATTGTGCTTCAAGTTATGACCAAATTAGTGAAGAGTGGGAAACACTCACACTCACGTCACAACTCCTACTAGCTCACACACACACTACAGTAGCTCAAAAACAGTGGGGAGGGGTAGACAACAGTCTTACACACACATTTCAGCCATTATACACACATACAAAATCAAAGAGAAGATGGAAATCTGCAAAAAAGAGGCAAATTCGAAATTTAGGAGAGCTCCTTCTTCACAATGGCAAAAAGTCCCTACAAAGAGTCATAAAGTGACTTATATACATGTGCCCTAAGTTTGGTCCTTTCACACAAGAGACCGGCACTTTATTCTAAAAAAGTGAATTTCCTACTAATTTACAAGGGATATTTTAGAACAAGTTGGGATTATGCAACTAGAGGACTCCTCTAGTGCATTTACATGGCTTGAGGGAATTTTCTAAGACTTTGAAGAAGAAAAATTATGCCCATTAATTTAAAAATTTTGGGGCTCTTCTCTTATGCTCCTTTGCTCTGCAACACTCACTTGCTTTTGTTCAATATTATTCTTCAAAGTTCTTGTACTAACAAGCGGCAGCCCCGAAAAATGGAGGAGCGCTCCGTGACCTCGTGAGCTTGTCTACTTGGCTAGGCAAAGGTAGGCAAGTTTGTAAGCTATTCTTCTTGACTACTTGGAAGAGAGCTCCTTGTTATGGATCGGCAAAAGGCATATGTTATGGAGATCAGAAGCGGCTGTTTGAAAAGGAGTTCGCCATGGATAGAGGACTTGAACACATGTCTTCCGTACTAAGACAGGAAAGATGCAAATTCGATGCACCTATTCCATATGAAGAGCCTATACTGAGGAGCACTACTTCCATGGACTTTTCGACACCATCATACCAAGACTAAAAGGATGGACGTCTATCTTAATCACACATATGAGCTTTCTTGTTATTTTTAGGAATTAAGAGACAAGGGCAACTCTTTGAGAAGGGCAAGGAAGGAGGGAAATCATGCACATGGAGAGAATGAGATATATACTCCAATCTTGAATCAAGGATTCCCTCAAAATACAACAAAGGGTAAACTTTAGGTACCTCTAAAGTAGCCTATTTTTTATGATTTTTACATAAATTTTAGGAGCTATTTTGGATAAGTAGCCATTTTGGTAAGGGAAAAAGAGGAGGTATTTTTCATAGATTAGTAGTAAAGACCATGCACACCTATAGTCTAGCATATAGGACTTCCATATAAGATTAATAAATCCAAAATATACCTCAGTATGATGGGATTTTGAAGCTCCACAAAACCCCCTACCATCACAGTTTGAGAAAAAATTTCAGCACCTGAATCTAAAAAATTCCCATTTTGGAAGAGGGAAAAAGAGGTGCGGTAGCTATGAATGGATGGAAAAAAGTATATATGCTGAGAATATGGTGTATGGAATTTATAGTGGAATCATTAGATTCATCAAAATAATAAGTTAAGCAGGAATTTTACTTCCTCAAAAACCCCCTTCCTGCACTTAAAAAAAAAAATCAGATGTTAATTTTTATCAAACTCCACTTCTGGGAGTAAGAAAAAAGACCATTTAAGAAGCTTCCCATGGATTAGTGCATAGATGCATGAGGTAGATGTATGAGTTACCTTGGAAAAGAGAAAATCCAAGAAAAATCCACATTAGGAGTGGATTAGGAGCTTGCTAAAAGCTCCTATTTAAGTTCTTGCATAAAAGCAGAAATTTTGATTTAGGCCTCTTTCGGGGAGCGAATTAGCATGCTTGAAGGGAGGATTTGGAAAGTTGAAAATAGGCCAAAGCATCTTCATATGTTGCTCTCGGAGATTATGGAGAGAATTTTAGGATTTTCTTGATGGAAGAATGCTTTTGGGCACCCCAAAAATCACATTTTCACACTTTTTCCAGCCCTCCAACAGTCCACTAGTTTAGCATGTCCCACTTGGAATGGCTATATATTGGGCTAGAAAATTCCAAATTCAATGTGCTATGGCTCGTTTCGAAGAGCACAAGACTAATTTCAGTTTATGGAAAGAAATTTTGGAGAATATTATTTTTGCAGGTCTGTACAGCTTTGCAAGGTCTGAACAGTTTTTGGCGACTACCTTCCGGGAGCCATATCTTTCAAACCAGGAAGACGATTTGAGTAATTTCACTTCGAGTTCTTTGAACATGCTAAATATTTCAGTTTTTGATTGTTTGCAGCTCCTAAAATGGTTTTTTCAGGTCTAAATAGGGATTACAAATGCATTTTTGAGTAAATTTTGCATTATTCTAGTAATCATTTGACCATGCTTTATGTTTTGGGAAGTGATTTGATGTTTTTGGACACTTCAAAGCTTATGTTAGGACCTGAGCAGGAAGGTGCAAAGGTCTCGAAGTTCATCGAGAAAGATTGGATGCATGCAATTTCAATACGAAACCACTTAGGGACGTATACTTTATGCTTCAAGCATTTTACTTTATGTTATGGCGTGTTTAGTATGTACATTGATAGATTGGATTGCATACATCAAATGTTGATCATTGTTTAAATTCTAAAAGTATGGATCAACAGGCGAGAAGTACACTTTTTTATTGTTTGCAGGAAAGAAGATTGCAGAAATTACATGGCTATGCAACACAGAGAAATGTTGCTAGCATTTGTTTTTATGTTTTGCAGGTTATGGAGTCCATACATGAGTTTATGGTGTGCATGCCATGGGCCTGTCAAGCCCTATGTTGTTGGGTGGCCTGTGTGCCACTGAGCTTATGGTTTAAATCTTTTTGGGATTCCATTTCTTAGGGAAAGGCTGTCGAAAATTTCCCCCCCTCATGGCGTTATATACGCACTTGCCTTTAGGCAAGAATGTTATGGCATGGTAACATGCCTTTTCTGCAAACATCAATAAGATTTAGCCATGCTTATAAGCATGTATTTGATGGACTTAGTACCATCAAAGTATTATACATAAGGCAACTTCAGTAGTAAGAGGATCCCTACACATAATCCTTATGGATTTAGACCATAGGATTGCTATGGGAAGGAGCTACACCTTCACCATTAGTAATGTGCACGAGCAATCCTATAGGTTTTAGGAAGTTGCATACAGGTACGGGAGATACATATATGATACGCCCCAAAGTAGTGAAGATTTACTTATCTTCACAAGAGTCTCACATGATGATTAAGATACTATGGGGTATTATCAGGAATACCCAAAGAATGACTAGTTTCACTCATGCATATCACTTGACCAAGTTGTGAAGCATTTCTACTAAACTACTAAGGAAACCAAATAGATGGGATCATAGAGATGGGTTTCAGGAGATAGCATCGACGGGTGCTTATGCGATTCGAGTGATGGTTAGGAAGGCCATTGGCATGGCACTAGCTCTATGGTATAGAGTAGAGATCCCTAAGTCAGGAATAGTTGGGGTACCCAATACATATGTATGTATATCGGGATCTATAGAGAGGTACTTAGACCTAGTCTTGGTACCTAGGAACAAGTTGGTTTGGAACAGAAGGGGATATCCATTCTCACATTATTGACTAGAACCAAACTAACTAGTTCAAGGACATGGGACTCATTTGAGTCCACTGATATGATTTTAGGATATGGGATTCATTAGAGTCCACTTGCATATTCCATTACATGTGTATGGAATATACATTCGGTTTAGTGTAGGTATGAAAACATGAAATGGAAGAAGGTTCCACTGGTATGGGATGGTGGAAATAACTTCCTTTTGAGCACTCTTCTTCTATGGCTAGGGAGAAAAGGACTCATCATTTATGGCGTCATGTCTCACTAGATCAGAGAAGAGCTCTTAGTAGACATCTCCTTAGGATTGGGAGTTATCCTTCATAATTTAGGGAAGATTTATGCTTCCAGTAGAGAATGTGATAGGTGATTTTATCACCATTGGTATCACATAATCATTTTGAGTTTTTCAAGAAGGATAATTCCATTAGTTGATGGGATCGTATAGATCCATGTGTAGAGAACGGTTGGCAGAGATAGCTTTTTAGTATGGATACACATGTGCTTATGGTATCATTTCATATCATTGCTGATCATTTTAGCAGAGGGCTTTGACCCTTATTAGGAATTTATTTCCTCCACTCTTCACTACATACACCTTCATTAGTTATGGGAGATTTCTTCTCCATCTTTATAGTAATGTCTGTAATGAGCGATTATGCATTAGTCATGGAAGAGAAGGGCAAATGAGTTCGTCAGTTTCTCTTTTAAAGAAAGGAGAAAGTGGGAATTAGCTTAGAGATCAAGGATAGATGTCACTTTAGCTCAATGGTCTCACTTTAGCTCGTGCTCTTTGAGAGAGAAAGAAGGAAAGGAAAACATGATTTCTT
>MU261491.1:90000-92500 GCA_020310875.1 Ceratopteris richardii
GGATGCTCAAGCAAGGAGCATAATTTACATGGCAGTGAATGACTATTTGCTTCCTCACATTAGAGGACTTGAAAGTGCAAGTGACATTTGGAATGCTTTGGAAGAGCATTTCCAAAACACAACCAAATCAAGGAAGGCTTCACTATGGGCAGAATTTACTACTTTCAAGAAGAAGGCCTCACAATCAATCTCTGATTATGTGACAAAGATGAAGGACATTGCAGATTCTCTAGGTGCAGTGGATGAAGATATTGAAGAAGATAAATTGGTAAGACAAATTCTCACAGGGCTAAGAGGAGATGAGAAGTGGAAGCCTTTTATTTTGTCTACAGAACTTTCATTAGATCACTTTACTCCTGACTTGAATCAATTGTTAGGTCATATGCTAACTTTTGAGAATGATATCAAAGAAGATGTTGATAAGAGTGCAGGTCATGCAATGTACTCTAAAGACAAGAAGAAAGCTAATAAAGGAAAGCAACAATCAGGTGAAGAAGAAGGTACTTCAAACCAAGAAAATTTCATAAGAGGAAAAGGAAATGGCAGAAGTAGAGGAAGAGGCAGAAACAACAAAGATAATGCAAGAGCTTGTTGGATATGTGGTAAGACCAATCATTTATCTCATGATTGTTGGCACAATAATCAGAACAATGGTAATTATCAGAACTTTAATCAAAGAGCAAGAGGTGGTAGATTTCAGAGAGGAAACTTCAGAGGTAGAGGTGGTAGGAATTCTTTTGGAAGAGGTGGAGGAAGAAGCTTCCAAAATCAATCCTATAATAACACCTACTACAACTATGCATCAGATCAGAAGGAGGATTCGACTCTCATTATGAATGCAACATATGAAACCTCACATGAGGACATGAGAGTGTTCTATATTGATTCAGGATGTAGTAATCATTTAAGTGGAAATATTGCTTTGATGACTGATTTAGATCATAATGCAATTAACCATACAGTTCAGACAGGTGATAATACAAAGCATAAGGTAAAGTCAATTGGTTCAGTCAAAGCCAAACATGGGAGCACTCTTCTGAGTAAGGTTCTTTATGTTCCCACAATTCCAAAGAATTTGATCAGTGTAGGTCAAATTGTGGAAAAAGGATATGAGGTAAGATTCACCAATGATGGAGTTTATGTTGAAGACCCTAGTCAAGGGTATAAACAGGTTGTTACAGGAAAGAAAGAAGGGAGGCTCTTCACATTGAAGGTACAAGGAAATGTTGGACATGCTATGTTCACATATGGAGAGCAGAAGGTGTCTGAATTGGATCTTTGGCATAAAAGACTTGGACACTTCAATGAAAGAGGTATCAAAGACATGATTAATAATGATTCAGTGCTTGGGTTGCCTAACATTGCAGGTCAACACATGACATACAGATGTGAGGCATGTCAATTAGGTAAGGCTCATAAGCAATCCTATTCCAAGCATGGGTTTATGTATTCAGAAAGACTTGAGTTGGTGCATACGGATGTGTGGGGTCCTTCAAAGGACTTTAGTATAAATGGTTCAAGATATTATGTCATATATGTTGATGATGCTACCAGATGGGTCACAATTTATGTGATTAAAGAAAAGTCAGAAGTGTTTAATACATTTAAACACTATCATGCATATGCAGAAAGGATTACAGGTCAAAAATTGAAGAGAGTAAGGTCAGATGGAGGGGGAGAATATTTTTCAAATGAATTCAATGATTACTTGTGGAATGCAGGTATAAAGAGAGAAGTTACTTGCAGGTACTCTCCTCAACAAAATGGGTTAGCAGAAAGAAGAAATAGGACTCTTTTTGAGTTTGCAAGGTCCATGATGAAAGAGAAGAATTGCCCAAATTATTTGTGGGCAGAGGCTGTTAATACAGCTACTTATTTGGTCAACAGATTGCCTTGTAAAGCTTTGCAAGGTATGACACCATATGAAGCTTGGTGGGGTAAGAGACCTACCTTGGATCATTGCAGAATATTTGGATGCTTGGCATATGCATATGTGCCATCTCAATTGAGACATAAGTTGGAGCCTAAGGCAGAAAAGTATGTATTCATTGGTTATGATGATAAGCAAATGGGATACAGGTTGTGGAGTCCATCTACAAAGCAATTCCTTGTATCCAAGGATGTTACATTTGATGAGCAAGGTACTTGGTATGCAGGTAAATATAATGTACATGCAGATGTTGAAGAAGTAGTGGATCAAAGGAAAGGTAAAGCAAAGATTCAATTACTTGATGAAAATGAGAATAATGAAGTACAGGTTGAAGTTGAAGAGAGGCCAAGGTTTGATCCAGAATGTGATGAACCAGAGACTTCAAAAAGTGCAGAAGCTAGGAGGTCATCTAGGCACAAATGGCAACCTACAAGGTATAGCTATGACACCTCATTCTTGACTACTAAAGATTATGCTTATTTGGTAAAAGCAGATGAAGATCCATCTACATATGATGAAGCCAAAGGCAAGAGAAATTGGGAAGAAGCCATGCAAGAGGAGTATGATGCA
>MU261492.1:0-103585 GCA_020310875.1 Ceratopteris richardii
AACAAATCTCTATGGATTTTATCACAGGTCTTCCCATCACTTCATCACATAATGATATGATTTGGACAATAGTTGATAGGTTTAGTAAATATGCATACTTCATTCCATGTAGAAAAACTTGACTGTATCTCAAGCTGCAAAATTATTCATTAAATGCATTTTTTCCACATCATGGATTTCCTAAAGTAATGTTATCTGATCGTGATGTTAGATTTTTTAATCATTTCTGGGTTGCCTTATTTCAATATTTTGGTTCTCAAATAGATTTTAGTTCTGCATTTAATCCTGAAAGTAATGGACAAAGTGAGGCTACAAACAGACTATTGTTGATTTATTGCGTTGTATCATTAGATAATCCTAGTAAGTGGGATGAAAAGTTGACATTGCTTCAATTTGCTTACAATAACACTGCACACACCACTACTAGTTGTGCTCCTTTTGAAATTGTTTTTCCTAAAAAGTAAGAGCTCCATGAACATTTCCATGCATGTGTTTTTACATGGCACTGCTTTTTTCAACTGAGGGGCATGTTATAAATTATGGAATAAGTTGAACAATGCATTGTTGGATTGTAACATGGAATATGTTGAACAATGCATTGTTGGAGTGTTAAATTATTACTGAACAATGCATTGTTAGAGTGTTAAATTATTGATGTATTAATATGTTTTTTGAGTTTCTGATATAGTAGTTGAAGGTTCGTGAGGAGCGTGCAAAGCGTGAAAGGGTGGATATCAGTAATCTGAATAATTATTATTTAGCTTGTAAATAAACCGCATAGAAGGTTCTATTGTTAGAAACAGTTAGGAAAGTAACGGTTAGAATAAGGATCGTTGTAGACTGTAGTTTCTGTATTGAAAGCAATGGCTTTCTGTAAAAGTTATCAACTTTTAGTTTCATGCTTGCTTTTCGAAGCCGCTCTCATGTAACCACTCTTTCGACGTAATCCAAATTCCTATAATGCATGCACTCTGTGGACTGTCGAAACAGAGTACATGGGGGGAGATTGCACGCAATGCTGCGTTCAGTCTCTCTCTATTATCTCTATTCTTCTGTGTGTTTTATGCGTTCGTAATCTCTATATGTGCGTGAGCAAGATCCTGACAACAAAAAGCCTTGCCATGGGGGTCTCTCTTATGAATGCATAGGTCTCTCTATGATGGTAAAAGCAGAGTGTAAGTATCTTTATTTCTTATATTTAAACATAAAGAGTTATTACAGATTCAACTAGTTGGAGGCTGAGCTAGCTTCTGTTGATGATTGGATCCCACAGATGCACTAATTCACAAAAATACTCAGAAAATAGATAGAGACGAAAAGAGACGACACAAGATAGGGTACAATCTCCCACATATGCTCTCATGGAAAACTCTATGAGAGCATGTGTATTTATAGGTATTTTAATATCTCTTGAATAGAAGATACATGAGGGCCACGCTTTGAATATTATGCTTTTGCTTTATTTATAAAAATAGCTAAAAATACTATCTTCTAAAAATAACTATTTTTTCTAAAAAATATTCTTCTATATCTCCAAAAGTATTTGAATAAATCCATGCCTGTTCACATCATGAATCCTGCTCTGCAAATAAACAAAACACAAAACACAAGAACATTAAACCTTTATTCTAAATTCCATAAAGTATAACATGCCCCCTACTTTTCAAGCAACTGATCTCAGTTGATAAGAATAAAATAGACATGGATGGCCAATCACATTTCCCATCACTGAACAATCATAAGCATGCTCCATGTAAAAACACATGCATGGAACTAGAAAACTGGAATTTAATGTGATAGTGAATGATAAACATGGCTTAACTCTAAATGCAATCCAAAAGTGATTATCACTTAGTAACCATGGATTTATACTTGAATGCATGTGCATACAAATTTGCTAAAAATTTTGGCAGCAGAACGATGCAATTTTGAATTTAATGCAATAAGAGAGCAACCATGCATATAAGTTGACAAGAGCCTTATCTGGAGGTTTAAAAAATCATTTGCAGGTGTGTGAAGATATTGACAATGGTCCATCCATCATCCGAATAGCGTACCAATATTCATCCAAAAGTATTCTTCTAAGTATCTCCAAAAATATTTGAATAAGTCCATGCACGTTCACAGTTCATGAATCTCACCTGCTAAATCAAAACACAAAACACATTAAAATCCTCAAGGCATTAAACCTTCATTCCAAATATTCCATAAAGTATAACATTACAAAAAAGAACATCTCGATCCGACAAAATAACTTTTGGAAAACAATGATGTGGAAAAATACATTTAATAAATAGCTTAGCAGCTTGAGGTGTAGAAAGATTCTTTTACAAGGGATGAAATATGCTTGTTTACTAAACTTATCAGCAATTATCCAAATCATATCATTATGTGTTGAAGTTGTAGGAAGACTAGTCATAAAAATCCATAGAAATTTGTTCCCATGGTCCATAGGTATGGGAAGTGGCATTAACAATCCAAATGCTTTACCATGATGTCTTTTGACACGTTACACACAATGTAATGGGAAACATACTATGTAATATCCTTTTCCATATTGGGTCAAAAGAAGAATTCTTTACATGTAGAAATGGTACTTGTATGCCCCTATGACCCATATATAATGGTTCATGCATCTCTTTCATAACAAATTCTTTTAAACCTTGTGTAATGCATAGCTTGTGCTCAAAATACAATAATCTATTATGAAAAGTGTAGTGATCCTCACTAAATGTGGTAGAATTATTAAAAGCATCATTCTTATAAACGTGTGCATGACACCCAAGATATCTCAGTCATACGTTAACTAGTATTTAACCATACCAGCGCAGGGGATAAAATCAATGCGTAGACCTAAGGAGGTAGAACTTTCTTTTATTTTTCCTCTTTGTACTTTACACTCACGAAGAGCACAGATATTACCTGACTATATATTGAGTGTGCTGCGGAGGGACCCGAATGACAGCATGCTCATGTGGCTCTTTAGCCATCAAAGACAATGCACAACTCCATTCGTATTTTATTTTGAACTGTCTAAGAGCTCATCTCTTGCGCGCGTTCTTCACGATGAGTAGGTGCTGCATTTATAGCCAGCAAGGAGGCCACAGACGAAGAAGTGATTGGTTGGCAGACCTATATGTACTGTTTTAGAGCTTGATGAGGCTATGTGGGATAATCAAGCCATCTCTGAAGCGTCCGATGTGCTCACTATGTATATGCACATTCTGGACTGAAGGGCAATAGACAAATCCATCGTTCAATCCATCGTGGAGGACTGATAGGAGATCGATTTACATAGTCAGCCATGGAGTTATGCATTGTATTTTGGAGAGGTGAAGATGTACGCTTAGGAAACAAACAGCATGAGACCCAACCCATACTTTGGCCTAAGGCATGAATTATGGAGACACTATAATATACTTGTTGACCGAGGAGCAAAAGCTTTCAGGTTGTACTTTGGAGTGCTTTCCATGTGAGAAGCAAGACCATGTGCATTTTTCACATCACAAGGGAGTTGATTGTTAGAGTTTTGCAAGCCATACATAAACTCAACATCGACAAATGCAATTGATCAAAAAAATTGAGCTCCTTCATGGCACTTGAACCCGAATCTTGGTTATCTTCAGAGCTTGAAGCTTCTCCATTGATCCATCAATGACTCTCTTTCGATCCTCATTTTGAAGCACAACTTATTCGGAGAAACTTCAAACATTTCCAACAAAGTGTGGACCCTCCTCAGCATTTGCACACACCTGCAAATTACTTTTTGAACCTCCAGATAAGTTTGTCAATTTATATGCATCGTTGCTCTCTTTTTGCATCATATTGCATGTAGGATATGCAAGTTTTGCATCATACCTAGAGTATACACATTGTTTAGACATGGTTTGTCTTGTATGGTGCATGTATTCTTCTTTGATGGGACAAGTAAGTATTTTCTTGTAGGTTTACAAGGAGAAAGAATCTAAAATTTTCAGGGTATGTAATTCCCTTTGGCCATTTTGTAGATGGATTGTGCCTGTGGCACCAATATCACAAAAATTGTTTGTCGATTTTTTTTTTTCAAAATTGTGTCGTTATGCTGCCAAAAGTTTTAGAAAATTCGTATGCACATGCATTCAAGTATAAATTCTTGGTTAGAAAATTGATTGTTATCTTATCATATTCAGTTTTGCATTTAGGTTCCCAAATAGACTTTAACCTTGCTTATCATTCACATTCACATTAAATTCCAGTTTTCCAATTCCATGCATGTTTTACATGGAACATGTTAATGATTGTTCAGTGATGGGACACGTGACTAGCTATCCATGTATTTTATTCTTATCAATTGAGGTCAGTTGCTCGACAACTGGGGAGCATGTCATACTTTATGGAATATTTGGAATGAAGGTTTAATGCCTTGAGGATTTTAATGTGTTTTGTGTTTTGATTAGCAGGTGAACATCCATGAGGATGTGACCACACATGGATTTATTCAAATACTATTGGAGATATTTAGAATAATATTTTTAGAAAATAGTAATTTTTAGAAGATATTTATTTTTAGCTACTTTTTGTAAAGAAAGTAGAAGCACGTTATTTTTAGGTTGGACCTCATGTATCTTCTATTTCAGGACATAATAAGAAATACCTATAAATACACAGGCTCTGATAGAGTTGTCCATGAGAGTATGTGGGGGGAGATTATACCCAATCTGGTGTCGTCTCTTGTCTCTTTCTATCTCTGAGTACTTTTGTGTGATTGTGTTTCTATACTATCCTCTCCCTTCATGGGTCTGCGGGATCGGAGCCTCAATAGGAAGAGTCATGACGTGTGAACGTGCATGGATTTATTCAAATACTTTTGGAGATATTTAGAAAAATATTTTTAGAAAAAATAGTTATTTTTCAAATATAGAATTTTTAGCTATTTTTATAAATAAAGCAAAAGCACGCTATTAAAAGCATGGTCCTCATGTATCTTCTATTCAGGAAATAATAAGAAATACCTACAAATACGCACGCTCTCATAAACAACTTTATGAGAGCATATGTATTTATATGTATCTTTTATTATGTCCTAAATAGAAGATACATGAGGGCCACACTTTTAATAGCGTGCTTTTGCTTTATTTGTAAAAATAGCTAAAAAACTATCTTCTAAAAATAACTATTTTTTCTAAAAATATTCTTCTAAATATCTCCAAAAGTATTTGAGTAAATCCTACACCTCCACACATCATGAATCTTCACCTGCTGAATCAAAACACAAAACACATTAAAATCCTCAAGGCATTAAACCTAACTTCTAGAATGAAAACTGAATTTCAACATTGCTTTCAAAAATTAATGCCTTCACTTCTTCCACCTCATCATAAAATACTACTAGGAGCTCATCCATCAGCCTGAGAAATGTATCAAGTTACTCTACAAGAGGAGGTAGAATAACGTCATTATGATCGAGGAGTATCTCGACAAAGGACTTATTAGATCGAGTTATTCACCTTTTACAACCCTAGTGATGTTGGTTTGTCAAAAAGGATGCTTCTTTCAAAATGTGTATAGACTTAAGAGCATTCAATAAAATTACAATAAAGCAGAGATATCTGATGCCTCATATCGATGATATTTTGGATGCACTAGGGTGTGCTATTATATAATAAAATAGACTTAAATACTGGTTATCATCAAATAATAGTTAACGACGATGACGTACGTATAACAGCTTTTCGTACTAGACTTGGTCATTACGACTATCTTGTAATACCTTTTGGTTTGAATAATGCTCCAACTACTTTTATGATGCTCATAAATGATATTTTTTGTCTTTTTATTGATCCCTTTGTGGTTGATTTTGTAGATGATCTGTTGGTTTACAGTAAAAGTTTGAATGAGCATGAATGTCACTTGCATACAATTTTCAAATGTTGGATGAGAATACTTTGTATGTCAACCCAAAGAAGTCAGAGCTATGTTTATCTGAGGTTGAGTACCTAGGACATATCATTTTTGCAGATGGAATTAGAATGGATCCTCAAAACGTTTCTATGATGCTTGGTTGGTTGATTTCTTAGAATGAGTGCAAATTGCGATAATTCTTAGGATTATCCATCTTCTATATAAAATTCATTGCCTGTGATTCACACATAGCTACACCATTGATACATGTTTGTGTGGACTAGTGCACACAACAAGCTTTTGACACATTGAAACAAGCAGTTTTGTGTGCCCCAATTTTATTAATAGTAAATCCCCAAAATCCTTTTGAAATAAAAACTCTGCTACTGGCATTCGAGTTGGTGCAATTTTCACTCAAGATGGTAGACCAATAGTTTTCAAAACTAAGAAACTTTCTCTAGCTCAGAGAAATAGGCCTATCCATGAACAAGAATTATATGCAATAGTTCATGCTCTGGGGATTTGGAGAGACTATCTATATGGTGAAACTTTTAAGCTATACACAGATCATCACACATTGAAGTATTTCTGTTTCGAGACTGATCCTTTGGGAGATAGTCTAGATGGGCTAACTTGATGCAAGAATTTCATATGGAAATTATGTTGTAGATGCATTATCTTGTATTTGGCATCAAATGAGCTCCATAGTTCTTGACAGTGATTTAATCCAAGAGATCAAAGATTCAGAGATTGAAGATGATTATTGTCAATTTATAACTAATAAGTTTTTAGAAAGTAATCAAGATAAGGCATTTCTAATTCTCAAGTGGAGCAAGGTTCTCTCAAAATGAAAGGAAATATTTTTGTGCCTAAGTCCCAAGAAGGGAAGCTTAGAAATGACATTATTTTTTAGCACCACAATGTACCTTGTGCAAGACATCTTGGTATTGAGAAAACTTTATAGTTGATCAAATGTACTTTTTGGTGGCCAAAGATGGTCAAAGATGTAAACAATGATGTAAGTCAGTGTTTTAAATGTCAAGTGAATAAAGCAGAGAGGATTAATCCTCTTCATGTCCTACAACCATTTGCAATACCACAATATTGTTGGGATAGTATTTCCATGGACTTAATAATGGGTTTACCTAGGACACCACAATAAAAGAATGCTATTCTTGTGGTGGTGGATCCTTTGAGTGAAATGGCACACTTTATCCCTACAAAGCAATCTGTGGAGGCTCCCCAAGTCATGGAACTATTTATTCAAAATAGTTTTAGACTGCATGGTCTACCAAAATCAATAGTTTCAGACAGCGATCCCAGATTTAAAGGAAATTTTTGGAAATAGGTGTTCAATAAGCTTCAAGTTCAACTCAAGATGATTAGTGGAGAGCATCCATAGATAGATTATTAGACAGAAAGCATTAATTAGATACTGGAAGATATGCTAAGGGCATATGTTTTAGAATAGCAAACAAATTGGGATAATTTCCTCCCATTAGTTAAGTTTGATTATAATAGTTGGAAGCACAAGACTACTAAGTTAGCACCTTTTGAGGTGATTTATGGATTTATTCCTCATAGTCCAGCTACCATTGGGTTAGGCAAGAAATCTCCGAGTTAAGTTTGCTTATAATAGTTGGAAGCACAAGACTACTACGTTAGCACCTTTTGAGGTGATTTATGGATTTTCCTCATAGTCCAGCTACCATTGCATTACGTAGGAAATCTCCATACCAAAGTATTAGTAGCATGGACTAGTTGTCTACTCAGAGATGCTACTTGGGAATTAGAAGCTCTGATTCAAAAACACTTTCCTTGATCACTAAGGATAGTGATGTGTAGAAAGGGGAGAGGGTGTTAGATTTATTTAGATCTCCATGGTCTACCATTGGTCTACCTACATTTGGTCGATGATCCTAACTGGTCAAGGACCAGAGCTCGGGGGATCCAAAAACACTTTCCTACACAGATGCTACTTCGGAATTAGAAGCTTTGATTCAAAAACACTTTCCTTGATCACTAAGGACAGTGATGTGTAGAAAGGGGAGACGGTGTTAGATTTATTTAGACCTCCATGGTCTACCATTGGTCTACCTACATTTGGTCGATGATCCTAACCGGGTCAAGGATCAGAGCTCGGGGGATCCATGGCTCTAGCATGAATCTTCGAGGTTATTCCATCTCCTTAGAGTGGCCATATGAGGAGTATTTGGAGCCTAGAGAAGATTCTAGATGTGCCAAGGGTGAGGGCTATTTAAGGCTAGGAGGAGAGTGACAAGTAGCTAATTCGGATTTTGAGCATTTCTGCACATGGACATATACATTTTGATAGGAACACACAAACATTTAGATGTACATGGACAAATACAAGTTTTATTTCACATATGAATATACATGATCGGGCATGCACATGCATTTTTAGGCGTGCACATGCAACACACATAAGGATGTATACACATGCACATAGATACCCATGTAGGTGAGCGCATATGTGAAGGAACATATACATACTTTAAATACACATTTAGACATACATGCATGCATGCTCTAACGCTTTTATGCAGGTACATGAAAATTTGGAATCAAGCTAAGATATGATCAATAGAAAACAACCATAACATCAAGAAATGAGCAGTTGGAGCTCTGTACAAGGTAAAATTCACCAAGATCACTTGTATTAGCATCGTGCCATAGGATTTTATTTTCATTTTATTTCCTTATAAATCTTTCCCATAATTTCTCCTACATCAACCTTCTTGACCAATATTTGTCTTGGTTGAATGTCCTTTTATTTGATGCAACCAACGTAATCACAATCTTACTTTCGAATCACAACCATAGTAAGACCTTGGAAGAATCCTATTGCCACATGAACTTTCGAATCACAACCGTAGTAGGACCTTGGAAAATCCTATTGCACATGAGCAAATCAACTAGATGCAAGCAATACTAGGTGAAGTGACCAATTGTTCTTTAGCATTTTGGAATGCTATAAGAGGGAGAGGCCCTCTAGAAGATCTGCAATGAAAGGTGTGCTGCCAACTATGACAACCCTCGTTAAGAATGGTAGATGGAAAAATCTTGTTTCCTTTTATGCAAAAGAATCTTGAATTGTAAAAAACCCCTGACATTTAGACATCATGTATCTTGCGTCCACGAGAGGAAAAAGACTAAATTCAAGTGGACCACCCTAAGGAGGAGGAAAGGATTATTAAAATTCTTTGTAATGTTCTCTAACTCTAGAAAGTTTGTTTTAAGCTACCCCTGCTTTGTGGTGTTCCGGGGTCCTTTGGGTGCTATGTCTGTTCACTTGTAGAATGTTTTGTATCCAAACTTCCTTGTTCTTTCCATTAATTTAAAATTGGGTGGGCTTTACATGAAATTTCTTTTATGAAAGGAAAAAGCCTTAAGATATGTCCCCGATCAGTGTTGATTTTTGACGACCGCATTGCCCGTTTTGGCCATTTTTAACCGTAAAATACACTCAAACAAAATATTGAACCTTCAAAAAATACATAAAAGATATGAAATACAAGTATGATTTGCAGATAACCTTCCAAACCAAAGGGCATGGTGGACCGTCAAAATACAACAGTGCCTCCGATCCATTGCCGCTAGCAAAGAGTATAATATGTCAGTTCATAAGGAAACATATAAAAGAGAGATATCCAAGGAATCATGCCTCTCTACATTTCGTCCTTGAAAGCTTTTATTATTATTGTTATTATTATTATTATTATTATTACTACTATTATTATTTTTATTACTGTTAAGGATTTTATTATTATTGTTAAGGGTTTTATTTTCGATGTCATTGTCCGTTGGTGAAAACGAACAACAACGCCGATAGATAATACAGAGGTTGGCAAATGCGGATGTTCTCCGCAAAGAAACGTGGCATCGCCACATTCGCATATCTGATTTCCCTCACGTCTTGAAAGTATCTTCTGACAGTCATGTTTCATCCATTTCCTTTCGTTATTTTCATAACATGACTTGTCACGAATGAATGACAGAAAATAGAGAAAAAGGACAACTACATGTGGAGCCATATTCATTCCCTTCCCATCCGAGCATATGGTCATTTAAGAGGAATTCGCGCAAGATAAGTTGCACAACCTACATCTTCGAGATCTGATGGCTCATGTGGACTGCCCATTTCGAGATCTGATGGCTCATGTAGGTCGCCTTTAGCGTACGGAAAACAAAATCAAAAGCTGCCTCAAAGAAGGTCGAACTTTGTGCCTAACTTTCGTGCTGGGTTCGTCCAAAGGCATTGAAATTTCTTGAAACCACATGCAATGTCATCTGTAAAGTTTGTGCGTGTTAAGTGAGCGGGTTGGTCCTTTGCCTCTCAAGGTTGGGAGTCGGGGTTCAACCCCTGCAGGCTACAACAGGACATCCCTCAACACTGCTGTGGTGAGATTTTCTAAACCAGCCCTTCAAGGATAGTTGGGTCCTCAAGTAATCCTTTTCAGCCCAAGCCTTGGTTCAAACCTGTTCTCTTGAACCGCTTTCGTGCAAGGTCCATGCTTCTTCTGTAACTATCTTATTTATAATTTAGTTTATTTAAATTTCATCGCAACATCATGTTTTTTCTTGTCTATTCTGATCCGCCATAATTACTATTAATGTTATTAGTTATAGAGCATGTTTCTCAACATAAAATTGTCATCGTCCGGCACATTCACTTATGGAGAGAAGAAAACGATCCTTGATATACTCTTACCACATTATAAAAGGCAAGAAATGAGTCTAATGCTCTGTACCCTTGAAAATAACCAAGAGTGAGCATATGAATGAAGGGGATTCATGGACACTTTTCTCCTAAAGATCAAAGTTTTTAAGGAGCAATTGATTTTCTCTGATAAAAAGTTCTCAAATATTTCACTTCAATAGAATATTCTAGATCTCCTTCAAGATTCTTGTGATATTTTTTGCTTTTATTCGTTGTCTTATCAGGGATAAACACATTTAGTGGCTTAAGTTTTGAGGATTTAGTATCCCTTTTGTTGCACGAGAATCAATCTAGAAAAAAAACAAGTCAATTATGAATGTAGCATATAAACCTTTGTTAGGTATTCATATGGGAAAGGGTAAAAAGATTTCATCTATTAGTAAAAAAAAATACACTAATGCAAGACAATCAAACCAAGAAGATAAAGATGACAAGAAAATACAAAAAGAGAAAGAAATTGGCAAGCATTGTGACGTAAATAAATCATGTCAATGGAGAGGAAAAGATGAAAGAGATTGGAATTGTTTTTGGAGAGGCCTCTATACCTAAAACTAAGTTTTCTAAAACTTATTTATAATGAAAAGTAGGTGTTCGCCACTCATCATAGTCATAAATCTTCTCATGTATATATTAGACTATGATGTTTAGTATTTGATGGTGGTGCAATCAAATATTACCTCACAGTGTAGATTGTTCATTTCACTCAATTTAATTTCTTCAACGAATACTATGAAATACGCAAACAAATCCTCTTCTCCTATCCAAATATCATCCGTAGTTTTGCTCATGGTAGTATTCGAAGACTCTTAATTGTTCTATATAAACAAGCGATCAAGAATAATCTGTTTTTAGTTCAGATGTTATTAGTTCAAGAACTAGCTAAAAATGGTTTGCTTCTTAAAATTTCTTAATGAAAGTGTATAACTAATGATGTATCGAATGGTGATAATGGCAATCCATCTCGTGTAATTCAGAGATGTACATGTCTAGAGCAACGCGAAGTTTTGTTTGGAGAATGGGCAAGGGCATAATTCATGAGTTCATGGTTGGTTGAGACCACATGGTGGTGGAATATAGATGGTGAGTAATGAAGGGCTATATAATTTCTTGAAGGTGAGTCCCAACAACTTCATGCTATGCTTCTCACATTTGATGTATTCTTAGTAGATCGATACATTGTATTATGGACATGGATATGGAGAAGAGAAGTCTTTTTCTTTGCGTGCTTATGGAAAATATTTATTCTAATTCTATCGGGCAACGTTTTGACGATATAAGATATGCCACTAATAGAGTATCTCAAAAGAACAGAGACGCCTCCTTCGTAAATTCAACATGTTGTACACATTAGGTAGGTTCTCATCATTTATCCTCGACACTTCACCATTTATCCCCAACACTGACATGCACATCCCATTAGGCCACGATCAGCCCATCAAAAAATGCGGGCAGTGTACGCGAAGCCATGGATGCTCTCACTCCATTCTCACAAACTCCAAGAGAAAAATCTTCAAGCACAATGTGGAGGCTCCTTCAACTTTGTGATAGGAATGGTTTCTATGTGCTATTTCAAAGTATAGGCCAGTGGGAAAGGAACACGCGACGATGGATCGAGCGAGCGACGTCGTAGCAGCGACGACCTTAACAACACAGCAGCGACGACCTTAACAACACATGGCTAGTTTACACAGCAGCGAGCGACATCTGTAGCAGCGACGACCTTAACAACACAACAGCGACGTCTTTTAACTCAGCAGCGCAAGGCAGGAAAGGGAAGTCGTCCAGAGCTCTGTTGCCTTCCAAGGCAAAGAAACTCAAGCCTTTGGTGTCGGAGCACGATATAATGGTGTCGGAGCTTTGGCGCCACGGGGGTAGGAGCTCGAGATTCAACGACACCGTCAACAACATCGTGAGCTCTCAAATACTTGCATTATGGTGTCGGAGCTTTGGCGCACGACGATTGTCTGGCTCCAGCACGTTTGCCGGCTCAGCGACGACGAAGGCTCTTAGCTAATCACTCCTCGGAATAACGACGCTTCTCCCCTGTGTCCATCGCGCTCGAGCATCCCGCGACAGACGGTTTTACTTCCTCCGCGATTGACGGCTTTACTTCCGCGACTGATGGTTTGCTGCCCGTTTTTTTCGCGATAGACGGTTTTCATCCTCCGCGATTGATGGTTTGCTGCCCGTCTTTTTCGCGATTGACGGTTTTCATCCTCCGCGATCGACGGTTTTTACTTCCGCGACGGTTTTCATCAAGCGATTGACGGTTTCATGGTTTTCCCCCTCGTGACCTGGGCGATAGACGAGTACTCCATCTTTTGAGGGGAATTGAATGTGGCAACATTTAATGCACTCTTCTTCTCCGGCGGGCGATTCCTTCTGGGCGAGTGGGACGCTACGATGAAGAGGCTGCTGGACGCTAAGAAGAGATAGTCAAAATAAAAAGAAAAGAAAAAAAAAAAAAAAAAAAAAAAAGAGAGAAGAAAAAAAAAAAAAAAACTAAAAAACTATCCTTTTTAGCGGGACTCTCATGTTCTATTCAAGTTGGGGGGGGGTTTCTTTTCCTTTGTGTTTAGGGGAGGGCTTTCATTGACCTTCTTGCTTGCTCGTGGTCTTCATTTCCATCAAGTTAGTCTTTTGCGAGTTCTCTTTGAAGCTCCCGCCGCGGCAAGATAATCTACGGTTTGGCCTCTCCTAGTCTTCCCGCTAGTGGGTTGAAGTCTCTCTTTGCAAGAGTAAGTTCGCGGTGCAAAGGCGGGTGCAGGCTCCTTTGGCCATGGATGTGGCTTCTTTCTTCTCTCTCGTCAAAAGTAATCGGGCCCCTCCCCCTAGGGAGACCGATATCCTGGCCGCTCTGCTGGAGGGGGGGTCGTGTGCCCGCCCCTGGGGCCGTCCGAAAGTGTTGAATCCCCCATTGTTTCCCTCAGTAGACCCGCAGTTCTGTCGGCTCAAGAGGAGCTCAAGAAAGTTTGCCTCGTCGGCCAAGTGTTTGGCCCTAGGCCCCCGCTCGAAACTGTTGCGACAATGGCTTCGAAAGAGTGGTTCCCTCGAGGACAATTGTTAGCAAATGTCAGTTCTTACCAGCGAACCACTTGCTGCTAGTCTTTGAAACGAAGAGATGGCGTTCCAAGCCCTCAGCGTTGGCACCTGGCAGTTAGGTCGGGCGACCCTGTGCCTATTCAGATGGTCCCCGGAACTTTACTCCCGACAAATCGAAGTCGCTTCAGTACCACTCTTTGGGTTGAGCTCCCTAACCTTCCTTACTTCTTGTACAGCTTCGTGTGGGACATTGTCTCTCCTATCGGCAAGCCACTGGCTTCACGCGAAGACGTTGGTGGTCTCATCTATGAAGGAGCAAGACACTCGTTCAATGCTAGGTGGCACCCCCAAATCTGTGTCGAGGCCGACCTCAGTTCGCCGCTTCCCTTCAATGATCAAAGTGGACATGGGCGAAGGAGATGTTTGGGAACAGGTCGTCACATACAAAAACCTTCCCAACGCGTGCTTTCGCTGTGGCCAGCAAGGTCACAGGATTAAAGATTGCCCTCTCAGGCAAAAAAACAAGCGCTCTGAAGAAGCTCCAAAACCGCTCAAGACAACCTTGGCGATTTGACCCACTCGACCAAGGAGGGGGAAGGCAAGGGCCTCCTTAACCCCGCTAGCTGATGCTGATGGCTTTATTGAAGTTAGAAGAAGAAGGAAAAGAAGCCTAGGGCCAACGGCGAGAGAAACAACATGCCGCTTACCCCCTACAGCAATTTGTATTGCAATCTAGAAAAGGAGATCAATGAGCTTGACTACCCAGGTGGAAAGCTACTTTGAGATAGACACCTACGACAAAGCCCTAGAGCTCCCTGACAATAAAGAAACCCCCCAGGAGGGTTACACTACAAGCAAAGAAGATGGTTCACCACTAGTAACGAAGACAACATGGATAGTGAAAGTTCCATCATTGGATCGACGATCCCGGAAACAGTGCCGAGCACGGGGCCCAAGTCTCCCCAGCAAGGGGCATCCCGCAAAGGAAAACAGCCTATGGAGTTACCCTGGAAAAGCCCCCACAAGAACCGACTTCTAAGTCGGGATCAGATCCCAGCGAAAAAGAAAGACGAAGTCAAGAGAAGAAAGGACAAGGCTCCCTCCCCGCAAAGAGGGATCAATGCAAAAATGATTGTCATCTCGCTGAATGCTCGAGGGCTAACCGACCCCTCAAGAGCGACCATCATTGGTCAATGGCTTCGCGACATTAGCTTAAACCCAGACTTTATATGTATTCAAGAGATTAAAATTGACGGAGAAGACCTTCAGAAGCGGCTCAGACAGATCTCCTCCTCGGCCCATGTGTGGATCCCAACGAAGCACCAGCAGGGGTCTGGAGGAACGGTTATCGGTGTTAAACAACTCTGGTTTGAAAAGCTTGTGAACTCCATTGAAGATGTAAGTCACCGTTGGATTGCTGTCTCTTTTGGTGCTCCGCTTTGTGTTACTTTGGTTTCTTTGTACGCCCCTAACGGGGATTTGGAGAGACTGAACACTTGGGCTTCCTTAGACTCGCTTCCCCACAACGTGCTTATTTGTGGAGACTTCAACATGGTGGAAGACCCTATGGATAGATGGATGGGCAAGGGCAGGGTCATCGACAGTCGGGAGAAGACACGTGGGACATGACCAAACTCCACTTGGATTTGATTGAGTTCAAAGACTCGGTGGCTTTTCTTGGTCGAATCTCCAAGCGGGCGAGGACCTGAGGAAAGCTAGACTCGATAGATGCTACATCTCTCAGAGTTTTACTCAACAGTGGGGCCTCCCTACCATCACGCAAACGCACTGACCTCACTATCTCTGATCACTACCCCGATCGTTATCACTTTCAACCTTCCAACAAAATCCGCAAGGCTCCGTGGTTCCATGCCAACGCTTCCACCTTCTCTATCCCTTCTGTCCACCAAGAAATTGCCGATGTGTGGAAAGTGGCGTTCGCCTCTGGCTTGGCCCCGGCCAAGTGCTGGAGAAGTGCGGTCGACAAGTCTCATAAGATCATGATCAGAACTAGAAGATGCTCGAGACTGTGCGGCGGGCTCGTAGGGAAGCCCTGTACCACAGACTCTGGCGGCTCGAGGAGGAAGTGACAAAGGAAAACAACAAGCCCAGAAAGGCCTCAGAAAAATCAGAGCAATGTTGAGATACGAGGAAGAAATACAAAGGCAAAACTTGCAGATCTTCTTCAAGGAGTGGTGGGCTGCAAAGCCGACAAACCCACCAAAGAGATGTGTCGTATCCTTAAAAGGAAACACAACAGAGAGTCGATCCCACTACTGCTTGACCCACATGGCAATGTGTGCAATTCGGAAGAAGATAATTTTGGCATCATCGAGGGGACACTTCACGAGACTTCTGGGAACCTCGAACCCCCTTTCCCACCATAGAAGGGACTGTATGGCTGCCATTTCTAGGGTTTCCCCCCGGAGGATACCACCCAACCTCCACTCCCTTCTTCATGCCCCTATATCGGAATCAGAAATCATTGAGGTCATTGATGCCCTCCCTCTCGGTAAAAGCCCGGGACCCGACGACTCACTAACGAGTTCTTTAAATCCTTCAAGCTGGTGGTTGCCACCCCCTCTCTGGATGGTTTGGCAAGAAGCGCTAAAGTTTGGTGCTCTTCCTTCTTGTCTAAATAATGGAATTATCAAGTTGATATATAAGAAGGGGGAAAAGACATAGAATCGAGAACTGGCGGCCTATTACGATGCTCCAAACAGGATACAAGATCATCGCCAAAGTCATTGCCAACAGACTCTCGTGCCACCTGAGATCTTGGCTTAGTGAGGATCAAAAAGGTTTCATCAAAGGCAGGTCTATCCTGGAAACCATTATGGATATTTGGGAAGGTATTCAATTTGCAAAAGAGTCTAATCAAGATGTGGTTTCCTCAAGATCGACTTTGACAAAGCCTACGACAGGCTAGAATGGGACTATATTCTGCAGTCGCTCAAAGATCTCGGACTTAGTCAGAAATTCACCCAAGATGGTCCGCGACCCTTCTCGGAAACGCAACGACCCAGATTAACGTTAACGGCAAACTTTCGAAGGCGATCCATCTTAGAAGATCGATTAGACAAGGGTGCCCTCTTGGCCCCCCTTCTTTTTGCCATCGCCACTGAGGGGCTGAGCAGACTTGTGGCTCATCAAGTGGAGGCTGGCAATATCAAAGCCTCCGGCTGCCTCACGACCACAGTCAAATCATCATGAGACTTTTGCTGATGATATGAACGCGTTCGTCCACAATGATAATACCAAGCCTGGAGACCTTCTGGAGGTGTCTTGCTACCTTTTGTGATGCCTCTGGATCCAAAATCAACCACTCCAAGACCGCCTTTAGGGCTATCGTGGGGCAGCATCCTGGCCTTCTCACTGATCATGGCTGTCAAATCATCCCGCAGGGCCAAATCCTTCGACTTCTTGGAATCCCCTTGGGGTTTGGCGTCTCTATGGAGCAGCGATGGAACTGGGTGCTGGCTAAACTTGAAAACAAACTTAACTTTTGGAGAGGTATGCAAATCAATCTCGCTGGGCGTGCGATGGTTATCAACACGTTCCTCCTCTCTTCTACCATCTATTTCCTCTCTTGTTGGAGACCGAATGAGCAAGGCTTGTCCAAACTGAATAGTATTTGTAGAAACTTTCTTTGGACGGGTGATCATAACAGAAGGGGGGTGCCTAAAATCAAATGGGCCATCTGCACTAGCCCTAGAGATAGCGGGGGGCTCGGTATCCTGGACATTGGGTGTATGGCTAACAAACTGGCAGCCAAATGGATGATTAAGGCTTGGTGCAATAGGGAGGCCTCGTGGGCCAAGCTGATCTTCAGAAACAAGAATGAGTTGGCCCTCACGGGGTTCCCGAACTGGAAGAATCTTGACATCATGACCCTGCTTTTCTCCCCGATCCCCGTCTTCCCGAAAGGCTCCAATCTCGTGTGCTCCCTTTGGAAGGGCTGGAATAAAGTCAAAAGCTTCGCAAGAATTAGTGAGGACTGGAAGTGGGCGGCTGGAATCAAACAAAACGACTCTATCTGGTTCCCGATACATGGCATCCGGAGTGTGGAGTCGTGGAACATTCAAAACGCCAAGAAGCTATGGAACAAAGGATTCAAAAAATGGAAACACCTCTGGAAACATGACACCAACAACTGGATCAACTTCGAGGATATTGACCCTCGCATAAACATCTCCTACGAAGAATGAAACACTTTGCAAAGCAGATGCCTCGCTTGGGATCGTCACAAGACTCGCCTTCTCATGGGACACGACACACCCAACTCGCTTGGTCTCAAATGGCACAATGGAAATAGCCTACTCAAAATCCCGAACATCAAAGAAACAGCTGACCTCCAGATCAGCCTCAACAAGAAGTGGTGCCTGTCTTGGACGCGGCTTCGGTGGGACATGAAATTCATGGGGATCTGGCACCCCCTCATTGAGATTAAGAAGTCTGTCCTCTTATGGCAAATTCTTCATCGAGGAATTTGGACCAACCATAAGGCTAGCAAACTTTGTGGGATCCCTCCTTGGTGCAAACGCTGCCACCGCGCTATCGAAGATGTCCCACACATCTTCCTTACTTGCCCCAACTCCTACAGAATCTGGCAGACGGTTGGAATGAAAATCAGACTTCAAAAACAGCTTAGTTGGAAACAAGTCCTTTTGGGAGAAGCGATCGGCTGCTCTGCGACACTCTGGAACGCCATCAGAGGGGAAGTCCTGTGGAAAATTTGGCGGGAGAGGTGTGCTCTCAACTTCGGCGATCCCCCCAGGGAGTGGTCGATTGAGAAATCACTATTCCTCCTGGGCAAAAGGATCGCTAACAGTAAGAAGTCCCCCCCCTTCAGGCACCATCAAGTCCTCCTTTTGATCAACAACAAGCTCAAGCCCAAGTGGGCCCCGCATGAGGGCGACGAGAGGGTGATTAACCTTCTCTGTAATGCAACCTAGGATTCAATCAAGCTTCCCCTGCTTTGTGGGATTTGGGGGGTCCCGTGGGCACTAGTCCCCTTCTTTTGTACCTTTGTTTCTTAATTTAATTCAAGTCCGGGAGAGTAGGCTATTGCCGAACTTCCTTTATAACTTTGTGATAGAATATATGGGAGATAAACTTCACCTATCTGAAACTCGACCTGCATGCAAATCGAAAGATTTTATTAACTGTCTTCCTTTTTGAGCATGATTCTTGGGGGGGGGGGGGGCATTAGAATAAATAGAGAGGGAGAAGGGTGAGAAAGAAAGGGAAAGAAAGAGAAAGAAAGAGAAAGAAAGAGAGAGAGAGAGAGAGGGAGAAGGAGATAAAATAGAAAGAACTACAAAGGTGGATATACACACAAAGAGAAAGGCAATAAGAGAGAGACAAGTAAAAAGACAACGAAAGACAAGAACTAAGAGATAAATAAATAAATAAATAAATAAAGATAGAGAGAGAAAGAGAGAGAAATGGGGAAGAGAAAGAGGAAGAGAGAGAGGGACACACTAATAGATGAAAAAGGGAGAGAAAGACAAAAGCATGCACAAATGTATAGTCTTGAGTGAATTTCATATGCATTACATACATTTATATGCATTTTAATAATCATATTTGTTACCATTACTGGCCATGTGAAAGGTCAACTGGCCATAGGACACTTCTTTGTATATGCTTTTTAATAAAACATATAGTGGTCTGGTCAGCCATAGACTCTAAGTTTGACCACATTTGTAACACCTAACAGGTTTGTGTTCGTGCTCCCTCCATATTGTGTTTTTTGTGTATTCTACAGCCTCTCTGCAGAGTACCATGTGCAACACTTGGAGCTCAATTTTCTACTCTGAGGATATCATGATGGAGCTCTGGCCAAGTGTACCATTCGATTGCACTTGATAGATAATGTTAACTTTATAGTATTAGATTGTGAAAGTGCAGAGGAGCTTTGGAAGAAGTTATGCAATACATATGAAAAAGAGACAGCATCAAATAAAGTGTATCTGATGAGAAAGTCATGTCGGGATTCCCATTGCATATATTGGAGAGAAAGTTTGTTGGGATGGAAGAGATGATCAACCACATGCCTTGATAGCTTTGTGTTTCCAACATGGCACTATCTCTCACACTTTGTCATTCAAGATAGTAACGGATGCTTGAGATACACTAGCAACTTTATACCCAACAAGAAATGATGCTTGCATTTCTTACCTTCAAAAACAGGCAGACAATGAGAATTTGAATGAAAGATATTCTATGAAAAGTTTTTTGACAAAGATCAAAGATTTGAAGGAGTAATTGATTTTTGGTGGTGAAATCTTGCCAAATAGTTGAGTTAGGCAAACTGTTCTTAAGGGTCTTCTATGTTCAAACATCAAGCTTACACTATGCTTGAGGTGGATTTGATCTACATCAAAACACTATCATTTGGATTATGTCAAAAGATTTCCATTGGAGAGTTCTTTTACTTATGCTCATTTACTGTATTTTTTTAAAAACTTTTTTATGGATCATTTACCATTGTAAAAGCATAGAGCTTTACATATGTAAAAGGAGACATTGAGAGCTCAAATTCCACAAATTTTAGATGGTTGAGATTGGCAATCAATGAATTAATCAGTCACCCAAAAGTAGATAAAGTTAGATCCTCACTTTTCCTAGATTGTAGGAATGTGAATTGATTCTCTTCAACAACTAATTGTGCCTTAATTTGAATTCAAAATCCACTTGTAAAAGTCAGTGAGAACTTCAAGAGTCCATATAAATACTTCAAATCACTTTTACATTACATTAAAGCAATATACATACACTTGTGGCCATCATTGTCTTGGACCCTTCATTTCTCTGCATCATCTTCTTTAACATTAGTAAACTTGCAGAGGCTACTACTCTCTCTATAGAGCTCCAAATTGGATGGCTGCGAGTTCATTGGAAACATATTAGTGTCTAGCTTATGTATGAAAATTTTTGAAAAAATTGGTTTAGTAACTTTGGGAAAATCGTAGTTTTTTTGTCTTGGGGTTTATCTCTATTGATGATTACAGTAGATGGAAAGTCCTTTATTTCATGAAGAATAAGGATGAGGTATTTACATGTTTCAAGAAGTACTTGGCATTAGTTGAAAACCAGACAGGAAGGAGCTTGAAGAGGATCAGATCTAATGGAGGTGGTGAGTATTTTTCACATGAATTTGATTCATTTCTACAGGACAGAGGCATAAAGAGGGTAGTAACAACCAGATACACTCGTGAATTGAATGGAGTGACAGAGAGAAGGAACATGTTAATTGTTGAAGCTGCTAGGTCTATGTTAAATGAGAAGAAGTTACCTAATTACCTATGGGCAAAGGCTATTTCTACAGCCACCTACTTGGCCAACAAGCTTCCATCCAAATCATTGGATGGTATAACACCCTATGAAGCATGGAATGGCAAGAGACCCTCATTGGACCATTGCAAAATATTTGGGTGCATTGCTTATGCACACATCCCCTCACAAATCAAAGGAAAGCTGGACCCTAAAGCTGAGAAATGTATATTTATTGGGTATGATCAGAAGCAAAAGGGGTATAGGCTATACAATCCCACTAACAAAGCATTTATAGTTAGTAGGGATGTAGTGTTTTATGAAAATAATTCATGGTTTGAAGATGATTGCCGGAAAGTCAAGTTACCATATGATCTCAAAAAGGATTTTCCAAGCCTCACTCAAGAAGATCAACACTTAGCAGAAGATATCAACTCAGAGGATGAAGAACAGATTGACTTGAAGGCTTGGAATTCAAGAGGCAAGATCAAACTCAAGCAATTAGAAGACATACCAAAGTCTTCAAATCAAGCACTAAGTATATCACAAAGAGAAAGCAAGAAGCCCCTAAGGTATGGATATGATACATCTTTAGTCACCAAGCTCTCTGTGTATATCACTAAAGACTCTATGACAGAAGAGCCTTCTTCATTTGAAGAGGCTAGGAAGAAGAAAGAATGGAGAGAAGCCATGCAGAAAGAAGTGGAAACACTTGAGGAAAATCATACTTGGGATCTAGTCCCCAAGAAGCCAGCATGAAGGTAATTGGATCCAAGCGGATTACAAAATCAAAAAGAACTTAGATGGCTCTATAAATAGGTACAAGGCAAGGTTAGTGAAGAAAGGATTTTCCCAAACTCATGGAGTGGACTATGAAGAAATGTTTTCACCTATGGCAAAGATGCCAACAATTAGGGTTTTGGTAAGTGTTGCTGCTTCTAAAAATTGGAATCTATATCAGTTAGATTTCAAGAATGCATTCTTAAATGAATGGATATCAGAAGAAGTGTATATGGCACAACCACCAGGTTTTGAAGATGACAATAAAACAGGTTATGTATGCAAGATAAAGAAGGCACTCTATAGTCTCAAGCAAGCTCCTAGAGCTTGGAACCATAGACTTGTTACTTATTTGCAGGACCAAGGGTTTGTGGCAAGCAAGGTAGATTCTTCTTTTTTTGTTAAGAAGAACAAATTAGAAATTGGTAAGTATTTCCACCAACCTTGCCTTGTACCTATTGGTAGGTCCAAGGGTTTGTATAATGAATGAAGTGTTGTTCTATCCCTTCACCTTTGACATAGATATAAAGATGTATTCTGATGCAGATCGGGCTGGCTCCAAGGATGATAGGAGGAGCACTTCTGGGTATCTATCATTTGCAGGTTCAAAGCTTATATCTTCTTCATCTAAGAAGCAACCAATTGTGGCCTTATCTTCCACATAATCAACATCCTGCTTGTACTCTTCTACATATAATCCATCAGCATTGAACCTGACTTGTAATCCTTGGTCAATCATTTGTCCAACAGAAACCAGATTCTTTGTTATATTTGGAACATGCAGCACATCAGCAAGATTTTTTACCTTTCCATCCTCCATAGATAGTGCTATGTTTCTTGTATGCTCAATATGATGTGATGTGTCATCACCTGTTTCAATATATCCAAGAACTGGCAATTTCTGGAAAGTACTAAACCATTCTGCATGACTCGTTATGTGATTTGAAGCACCTGAATCAACATACCAGACATTTTCATTTGATTTTAAAACACAGGTAGAAATTGTATTCATCATGTGATGTTGAACCATAAATAGCTTCTCAGAATCATTTGCACTTGTGGATGCATAGTTGTTTTGCTTCCTTCTATTATTTCGATTCTTCAACTTGCAATCACGTTCAAAGTGTCCAGGTTTACCACAATTCTAGTAGCCTTTACTATCATTACTTGAATCATTTCTTTGGAAATTTTTGCGACCTCTTTGGCTCCCCCTGCCTGGAAATTGTCCTCTTCCTCCTACATGATTCTGATGTTGACCTTGGTCTTGGTTACTGTTTCCTCTTCCACTTTCGAAACATCTACCTCTGCCTCTTCCTCTGCCAGAGTAGAATACCTACTCAGAACTAGGCTTTCCTTGGAAGTTTGAATCCTCACCAAGATTCTTTTCTTCAATAATCAACATAGATACCAGATCAGCAAAATTTGGATATCTTCCCTAGTCAGTATAGAAGTTCTAAACTGGTTATATGCAGCTCCGAAACCACGAAGACATACTTCCATGGTGTAGTCACTTACCGACATGCTCTTCTTCTCCAATGTATGTAGCTTGTTCTTGAGTTGCAATTTTCGTGCCTTTGTATTGGTCTCATACAATGTGACCAAATTGTTCCAAGCCTCTTTTGGAGTCTTGGCATCCTATATGTGTCGAATCATGCTATCTTGTATGCTAATAGATAGCCACTACATTACCTTTCGTGCTCCTTAATTCCATTCCTCATATTCTCTTACCTGATCTGCAGTCCGATTTTTTTCTGGTAACTGCGGAGCATTTTCATTCTCTCCTTCGACTTACTTCCAATAGCCTTTTCCCATCAAGAAATTTATCATTCTGAATCTCCAAGCATGGAAGTTGTTCTTGTCCAGCGTATCTCTCATAAGTTGACTCATTCCATCTGCGTTTTCCAAATTTGCAGCAATTCACAACACTACAAAACACTACAAGCAGCACTTCTTCTTGAATATTTTTGCTTTATGACGTGACAGTTCGATCTTAGAAAAACACACTTTTTTTATATCAACAATATACAGAATTGCTTGAAATTCTAGATCTCGAATATATGAGTGTTGCAGAACAAAATGCAAGTTATAGTTTTTGAAACTGACCTGGTTTTTTTGTGGGCCCCACCTTGCGGGCTCGAAGCAGAGGTTGAGATGGCTCCAAAACTTTGATATGACACACCGATTTTTGTAGCAAACGGAGGTCATTTGTGAATCGCATTTTCTCCATGCCTTGCTGCGTACTCTTCACCGTCGCCTTCTCCATGAGCTCTCTACAACCATGCTGGCTCTGATACCATGTCACGAGGAAGGAGATAAGGAAGAGAGCTCTCTACACACACTCTGACTCTCAAGGAGAAGCACACACAGATTGAGGCAAGGAAGAATGATCTTCTTCTTCTTCTTCTATTACATAAAAAGGAATGTACAAGAATGACCTAGAAAACAAAAATACAAAAAGTGCAATATATAAAGATCAGTACATAAGGAAAAACCTAATGTCCGCAAATGAGTGAGCTAGCAAGGAACAAAGGTGCCATCACTCTCAGTAGATAAATCTAATAAAGCTCAATGAAGTATCCCTGACATATATCGGCGTGACCACTATACATGTCAGAGAAACGAAAAACTAGTACGTGTCATCCTGGATCATCACATGTTGAGCTTGATAACTCAACATAGAGTACATTGATGTTTTATTCCATGTTCATCCAAAAATGCATTAAAGTGCAAAGAAATATATTTCCCCCTTGATCAAAATGGCGGGTGTCCATCTTACATGTTGACAGATTTTCAGCCAAAACAAAAAATTGTTTAAAGCTTATAAACGCTTCTGGCTTTGCTTTCAATCGATATACCAATGCGTGCCTAGAAAAAACCATCAATGAAAGTCACAAAGTAAAGATAGTATCCAAAAGAGGGTGTCTGCATAGGATCTCAAACATCACTATGAACAAGCTACAAATTTTGAGTAGTTGGAACTCAACCATCTTTTGGAAACGAGGAACGTTGCATTTTATCAAAATATAGCATTCATAAACATGTTTACCAAGTGCCTCGAGTTTGGGCAAAGAGGACACCATTTCAGATTTTTGCAAGTATAGAAAGCTATTAAACTTTAGATGACCAAAGCATGCATTTAAAGCTTTGCATCTAACATAGCTTGAGAATCATGTACTGCACATGCTAAATCACTCATAGATTTGTCATAGTATATGAGCTTATATAGTCGATGACATAAAATGCTTGAATCAATAATGACATCGCCATTTGATAGATCATGAACTCTACATCTGTCATCAAAAAATTTCACAACCAAGACAATATTGGCTATGTTAAAAACAAAGAAGTAAGCTCGTATATATTTTTGCAAAAAGGATTTTCTTCAAGTAGAAGGAAAATACAAAAATGAAAACTAAAAGCATTTACTTCAGCAAGTAGTGGAGGCCAAAAGAGAATCAATCAAAAGAGAATCAAATCCAAAAAACTGAACTGTAGGAGGAGTGGTTGTCCAAAGTAGTGGAGAAATGATGGAGAAGAGCTCTCAAACTCATCATGAGAGATTTTGGTCACTTGGCTATAAAAGAGGCAAGGGAGGACACTCAAGAATAGAGGAATCTCTCAATATATGTATCCAATTTTAGTGTTTAAACATTCTTTGGAAAGCTTATCTTGATTAATTCCTCTATCTAAAATAGTTTTATGAGATTCTTTATGCTCTGTGAGTTATTCAGTTTTTAGTGAAGTCCAGTTTTCAGCCTAACTGAGTGGACAGGTAGCCTATTTTGTATCAATGCGTTGCCAACCAAAATCTACTCCAAATTGAGTGTTTAATAGCTCATTTTAAAGCTATAGGTGTTTAATTTGAGTGACCAAAGTTTCAAGTTCATTTCATTTTTCAATTGGTACCCGATTTCATTTGAAGTTTCAGTTGTTGGCAAGAGTCTTGATCCTGAGAAGGTCTTCTATACTTTTCGCTTCGATTAGGAGAGGAATTCTCCAACAATTGGTATACGAGCATTTGGATTTTGAAGAGGCAAAGCATTGGAACTGAAGTGAAGCAAAGGAGAAGCTACAAATCAAGGGCGAGCTTCGTGAATTCAAGAAAGAGCGCCACAACATACTTGAGGTAAACTTCAATCTTGGAAGTTTTCAATGGCTGATTTAGGACAACAAGTTGAGAAGTTAGACAAAGATAATTTTCAGTCTTGGAGGTATAGAATGACAAATTACCTTAAAGGTAAAGGTTTGCGGAGTCTAGTTAGTGGAGATGATCCACAACCGGTGGACCTTGAAGATCCCAACATTACTCCGGCACAAAGGAGACAATTTGCTGATTGGGAAGAGAGGAATCGAAGGGTGATGTTCCTCATCTCACAAGTTATTTCTAACACTATGATTGGTCATGTGCAAAGCTTAGAAACAGCCAAGGAAGTTTGGGAAGCATTAGAGAAGGTGTATGTTACCTCAACAAGGTCTCGGAGGATGCAACTCAAGAACGAGCTCAACAACATGAAGAAAAGCTCAAACCAAAGCATTAGTGAGTATACATTGAGGATCAAGGAGCTTCGAGATCAGCTAGCATCAGTTGGATGCAAGATAGAAGAGGAAGACATCGTCCAAACAGCCCTCAATGGCTTGAGGAGTGAAGAAAAGTGGAAGCCCCTCATCACAAACATTCTCTATAGAGATCCTCTACCAACATTCGACGAGATTATACCAAATCTTGTGGCTGAAGAGGTAGCTCAACAAGGAGAAGGCAACAAAGGTAAGGACAGCCATAGTCAAATGTTATATGCACGAAGAGGTAGAGGAAGGAACTCAAGAGGAGGCTCGAGAGCAAGAGGAAGAGGCTACAACAACACAAATTTCAGCCAACACAACTCAGAGGACAACAAGGACAACTCAAATGACAACACACATGGAAGAGGTCGAGGAAGAAATAGAGGAAGAGGTCGAGGTTCATACAATCCCTACAAAGGTATAACATGTTATCATTGTGGTAAACTAGGACATTATGGAAATGATTGTTGGCAAAAGAATGGAAGAAAATGGAGGCAACCAAAGGAGCCAAAATAACTATGCTAGTACATCAAGTGAAGGAGACAAGCAAACCATGCTTGCCATGAAGCATGACTACAACAACTCAATGATTTTGTCATTAAAGAAATGCATGAACCATCTTACATGGGTCATAGAGGCATACAAAGCACCATTTCTGTTTGCAAAGATTTCTTCTTTTGGCCACACATGGAAAAAGATATTACACATTATGTTTCTCAATGCATTCTATGTCAGCGTGTCAAACATCATCCTGGTAAACCATTTGGATTATTAATGCCACTTCCCAATCCAAATGAACTATGGCAACAAATCTCTATGGATTTTATCACAGGTCTTCCCATCACTTCATCACATAATGATATGATTTGGACAATAGTTGATAGGTTTAGTAAATATGCATACTTCATTCCATGTAGAAAAACTTTGACTGTATCTCAAGCTGCAAAATTATTCATTAAATGCATTTTTTCCACATCATGGATTTCCTAAAGTAATGTTATCTGATCGTGATGTTAGATTTTTTAATCATTTCTGGGTTGCCTTATTTCAATATTTTGGTTCTCAAAATAGATTTTAGTTCTGCATTTCATCCTGAAAGTAATGGACAAAGTGAGGCTACAAACAGACTATTGTTGATTTATTGCGTTGTTATTCATTAGATAATCCTAGTAAGTGGGATGAAAAGTTGACATTGCTTCAATTTGCTTACAATAACACTGCACACACCACTACTAGTTGTGCTCCTTTTGAAATTGTTTTTCCTAAAAAGTAAGAGCTCCATGAACATTTCCATGCATGTGTTTTTACATGGCACTGCTTTTTTCAACTGAGGGGCATGTTATAAATTATGGAATAAGTTGAACAATGCATTGTTGGATTGTAACATGGAATATGTTGAACAATGCATTGTTGGAGTGTTAAATTATTACTGAACAATGCATTGTTAGAGTGTTAAATTATTGATGTATTAATATGTTTTTTGATGTTTCTGATATAGTAGTTGAAGGTTCGTGAGGAGCGTGCAAAGCGTGAAAGGGTGGATATCAGTAATCTGAATAATTATTATTTAGCTTGTAAATAAACCCGCATAGAAGGTTCTATTGTTAGAAACAGTTAGGAAAGTAACGGTTAGAATAAGGATCGTTGTAGACTGTAGTTTCTGTTATTGAAAGCAATGGCTTTCTGTAAAAGTTATCAACTTTTAGTTTCATGCTTGCTTTTCGAAGCCGCTCTCATGTAACCACTCTTTTCGACGTAATCCAAATTCCTATAATTGCATGCACTCTGTGGACTGTCGAAACAGAGTACATGGGGGGAGATTGCACGCAATGCTGCGTTCAGTCTTCTCTCTTATTATCTCTATTCTTCTGTGTGTTTTATGCGTTCGTAATCTCTATATGTGCGTGAGCAAGATCCTGACAACAAAAAGCCTTGCCATGGGGGTCTCTCTTATGAATGCATAGGTCTCTCTATGATGGTAAAAGCAGAGTGTAAGTATCTTTATTTCTTATATTTTAAACATAAAGAGTTATGAAGTTTACAGATTCAAACTAGTTTGGAGGCTGAGCTAGCTTCTGTTGATGATTGGATCCCACAGATGCACTAATTCACACAAAAATACTCAGAAAATAGAAAGAGATAAGAGACGAAAAGAGACGACACAAGATAGGGTACAATCTCCCCCCATATGCTCTCATGGAAAACTCTATGAGAGCATGTGTATTTATAGGTATTTCTTAATATCTCTTGAATAGAAGATACATGAGGGCCACGCTTTGAATATTATGCTTTTGCTTTATTTATAAAAATAGCTAAAAATACTATCTTCTAAAAATAACTATTTTTTCTAAAAATATTCTTCTATATATCTCCAAAAGTATTTGAATAAATCCATGCCTGTTCACACCTCATGAATCTTCACCTGCTAAATCAAAACACAAAACACATTAGAATCCTCAAGACATTAAACCTTTATTCTAAATATTCCATAAAGTATAACATGCCCCCTACTTTTCAAGCAACTGATCTCAGTTGATAAGAATAAAATAGACATGGATGGCCAATCACATTTCCCATCACTGAACAATCATAAGCATGCTCCATGTAAAAACACATGCATGGAACTAGAAAACTGGAATTTAATGTGATAGTGAATGATAAACATGGCTTAACTCTAAATGCAATCCAAAAGTGATTATCACTTAGTAACCATGGATTTATACTTGAATGCATGTGCATACAAATTTGCTAAAAATTTTGGCAGCAGAACGATGCAATTTTGAATTTAATGCAATAAGAGAGCAACCATGCATATAAGTTGACAAGAGCCTTATCTGGAGGTTTAAAAAATCATTTGCAGGTGTGTGAAGATATTGACAATGGTCCATCCATCATCCGAATAGCGTACCAATATTCATCCAAAAGTATTCTTCTAAGTATCTCCAAAAATATTTGAATAAGTCCATGCACGTTCACAGTTCATGAATCTCACCTGCTAAATCAAAACACAAAACACATTAAAATCCTCAAGGCATTAAACCTTCATTCCAAATATTCCATAAAGTATAACATTACAAAAAAGAACATCTCGATCCGACAAAATAACTTTTGGAAAACAATGATGTGGAAAAATACATTTAATAAATAGCTTAGCAGCTTGAGGTGTAGAAAGATTCTTTTTACAAGGGATGAAATATGCTTGTTTACTAAACTTATCAGCAATTATCCAAATCATATCATTATGTGTTGAAGTTGTAGGAAGACTAGTCATAAAATCCATAGAAATTTGTTCCCATGGTCCATAGGTATGGGAAGTGGCATTAACAATCCAAATGCTTTACCATGATGTCTTTTGACACGTTAACACACAATGTAATGGGAAACATACTATGTAATATCCTTTTCCATATTGGGTCAAAAGAAGAATTCTTTACATGTAGAAATGGTACTTTGTATGCCCCTATGACCCATATATAATGGTTCATGCATCTCTTTCATAACAAATTCTTTTAAACCTTGTGTAATGCATAGCTTGTGCTCAAAATACAATAATCTATTATGAAAAGTGTAGTGATCCTCACTAAATGTGGTAGAATTATTAAAAGCATCATTCGCTTATTAACGTGTGCATGACACCCAAGATATCTCAGTCATACGTTAACTAGTATTTAACCATACCAGCGCAGGTGGGATAAAATCAATGCGTAGACCTAAGGAGGTAGAACTTTCTTTTATTTTTCCTCTTTGTACTTTACACTCACGAAGAGCACAGATATTACCTGACTATATATTGAGTGTGCTGCGGAGGGACCCGAATGACAGCATGCTCATGTGGCTCTTTAGCCATCAAAGACAATGCACAACTCCATTCGTATTTTATTTTGAACTGTCTAAAGAGCTCATCTCTTGCGCGCGTTCTTCACGATGAGTAGGTGCTGCATTTATAGCCAGCAAGGAGGCCACAGACGAAGAAGTGATTGGTTGGCAGACCTATATGTACTGTTTTAGAGCTTGATGAGGCTATGTGGGATAATCAAGCCATCTCTGAAGCGTCCCGATGTGCTCACTATGTATATGCACATTCTGGACTGAAGGGCAATAGACAAATCCATCGTTCAATCCATCGTGGAGGACTGATAGGAGATCGATTTACATAGTCAGCCATGGAGTTATGCATTGTATTTTGGAGAGGTGAAGATGTACGCTTAGGAAACAAACAGCATGAGACCCAACCCATACTTTGGCCTAAGGCATGAATTATGGAGACACTATAATATACTTGTTGACCGAGGAGCAAAAGCTTTCAGGTTGTACTTTGGAGTGCTTTCCATGTGAGAAGCAAGACCATGTGCATTTTTCACATCACAAGGGAGTTGATTGTTAGAGTTTTGCAAGCCATACATAAACTCAACATCGACAAATGCAATTGATCAAAAAAATTGAGCTCCTTCATGGCACTTGAACCCGAATCTTGGTTATCTTCAGAGCTTGAAGCTTCTCCATTGATCCATCAATGACTCTCTTTCGATCCTCATTTTGAAGCACAACTTATTCGGAGAAACTTCAAACATTTCCAACAAAGTGTGGACCCTCCTCAGCATTTGCACACACCTGCAAATTACTTTTTGAACCTCCAGATAAGTTGTCAATTTATATGCATCGTTGCTCTCTTTTTGCATCATATTGCATGTAGGATATGCAAGTTTTGCATCATACCTAGAGTATACACATTGTTTAGACATGGTTTGTCTTGTATGGTGCATGTATTCTTCTTTGATGGGACAAGTAAGTATTTTCTTGTAGGTTTACAAGGAGAAAGAATCTAAAATTTTCAGGATATGTAATTCCCTTTTGGCCATTTTGTAGATGGATTGTGCCTGTGGCACCAATATCACAAAAATTGTTTGTCGATTTTTTTTTTTCAAAATTATGTCGTTATGCTGCCAAAAGTTTTAGAAAATTCGTATGCACATGCATTCAAGTATAAATTCTTGGTTAGAAAATTGATTGTTATCTTATCATATTCAGTTTTGCATTTAGGTTCCCAAATAGACTTTAACCTTGCTTATCATTCACATTCACATTAAATTCCAGTTTTCCAATTCCATGCATGTGTTTTTACATGGAACATGTTAATGATTGTTCAGTGATGGGACACGTGACTAGCTATCCATGTCTATTTTATTCTTATCAATTGAGGTCAGTTGCTCGACAACTGGGGAGCATGTCATACTTTATGGAATATTTGGAATGAAGGTTTAATGCCTTGAGGATTTTAATGTGTTTTGTGTTTTGATTTAGCAGGTGAACATCCATGAGGATGTGACCACACATGGATTTATTCAAATACTATTGGAGATATTTAGAATAATATTTTTAGAAAATAGTAATTTTTAGAAGATATTTATTTTTAGCTACTTTTTGTAAAGAAAGTAGAAGCACGTTATTTTTAGGTTGGACCTCATGTATCTTCTATTTCAGGACATAATAAGAAATACCTATAAATACACAGGCTCTGATAGAGTTGTCCATGAGAGTATGTGGGGGGAGATTATACCCAATCTGGTGTCGTCTCTTGTCTCTTTCTATCTCTGAGTACTTTTGTGTGATTGTGTTTCTATACTATCCTCTCCCTTCATGGGTCTGCGGGATCGGAGCCTCAATAGGAAGAGTCATGACGTGTGAACGTGCATGGATTTATTCAAATACTTTTGGAGATATTTAGAAAAATATTTTTAGAAAAAATAGTTATTTTTCAAATATAGAATTTTTAGCTATTTTTATAAATAAAGCAAAAGCACGCTATTAAAAGCATGGTCCTCATGTATCTTCTATTCAGGAAATAATAAGAAATACCTACAAATACGCACGCTCTCATAAACAACTTTATGAGAGCATATGTATTTATATGTATCTTTTATTATGTCCTAAATAGAAGATACATGAGGGCCACACTTTTAATAGCGTGCTTTTGCTTTATTTGTAAAAATAGCTAAAAAACTATCTTCTAAAAATAACTATTTTTTCTAAAAATATTCTTCTAAATATCTCCAAAAGTATTTGAGTAAATCCCTACACCTCCACACATCATGAATCTTCACCTGCTGAATCAAAACACAAAACACATTAAAATCCTCAAGGCATTAAACCTAACTTCTAGAATGAAAACTGAATTTCAACATGTTGCTTTCAAAAATTAATGCCTTCACTTCTTCCACCTCATCATAAAATACTACTAGGAGCTCATCCATCAGCCTGAGAAATGTATCAAGTTACTCTACAAGAGGAGGTAGAATAACGTCATTATGATCGAGGAGTATCTCGACAAAGGACTTATTAGATCGAGTTATTCACCTTTTACAACCCTAGTGATGTTGGTTTGTCAAAAAGGATGCTTCTTTCAAAATGTGTATAGACTTAAGAGCATTCAATAAAATTACAATAAAGCAGAGATATCTGATGCCTCATATCGATGATATTTTGGATGCACTAGGGTGTGCTATTATATATAATAAAATAGACTTAAATACTGGTTATCATCAAATAATAGTTAACGACGATGACGTACGTATAACAGCTTTTCGTACTAGACTTGGTCATTACGACTATCTTGTAATACCTTTTGGTTTGAATAATGCTCCAACTACTTTTATGATGCTCATAAATGATATTTTTTGTCTTTTTATTGATCCCTTTGTGGTTGATTTTGTAGATGATCTGTTGGTTTACAGTAAAAGTTTGAATGAGCATGAATGTCACTTGCATACAATTTTCAAATGTTGGATGAGAATACTTTGTATGTCAACCCAAAGAAGTCAGAGCTATGTTTATCTGAGGTTGAGTACCTAGGACATATCATTTTTGCAGATGGAATTAGAATGGATCCTCAAAACGTTTCTATGATGCTTGGTTGGTTGATTTCTTAGAATGAGTGCAAATTGCGATAATTCTTAGGATTATCCATCTTCTATATAAAATTCATTGCCTGTGATTCACACATAGCTACACCATTGATACATGTTTGTGTGGACTAGTGCACACAACAAGCTTTTGACACATTGAAACAAGCAGTTTTGTGTGCCCCAATTTTATTAATAGTAAATCCCCAAAATCCTTTTGAAATAAAAACTCTGCTACTGGCATTCGAGTTGGTGCAATTTTCACTCAAGATGGTAGACCAATAGTTTTCAAAACTAAGAAACTTTCTCTAGCTCAGAGAAATAGGCCTATCCATGAACAAGAATTATATGCAATAGTTCATGCTCTGGGGATTTGGAGAGACTATCTATATGGTGAAACTTTTAAGCTATACACAGATCATCACACATTGAAGTATTTCTGTTTCGAGACTGATCCTTTGGGAGATAGTCTAGATGGGCTAACTTGATGCAAGAATTTCATATGGAAATTATGTTGTAGATGCATTATCTTGTATTTGGCATCAAATGAGCTCCATAGTTCTTGACAGTGATTTAATCCAAGAGATCAAAGATTCAGAGATTGAAGATGATTATTGTCAATTTATAACTAATAAGTTTTTAGAAAGTAATCAAGATAAGGCATTTTCTAATTCTCAAGTGGAGCAAGGTTCTCTCAAAATGAAAGGAAATATTTTTGTGCCTAAGTCCCAAGAAGGGAAGCTTAGAAATGACATTATTTTTTAGCACCACAATGTACCTTGTGCAAGACATCTTGGTATTGAGAAAACTTTATAGTTGATCAAATGTACTTTTTGGTGGCCAAAGATGGTCAAAGATGTAAACAATGATGTAAGTCAGTGTTTTAAATGTCAAGTGAATAAAGCAGAGAGGATTAATCCTCTTCATGTCCTACAACCATTTGCAATACCACAATATTGTTGGGATAGTATTTCCATGGACTTAATAATGGGTTTACCTAGGACACCACAATAAAAGAATGCTATTCTTGTGGTGGTGGATCCTTTGAGTGAAATGGCACACTTTATCCCTACAAAGCAATCTGTGGAGGCTCCCCAAGTCATGGAACTATTTATTCAAAATAGTTTTAGACTGCATGGTCTACCAAAATCAATAGTTTCAGACAGCGATCCCAGATTTAAAGGAAATTTTTGGAAATAGGTGTTCAATAAGCTTCAAGTTCAACTCAAGATGATTAGTGGAGAGCATCCATAGATAGATTATTAGACAGAAAGCATTAATTAGATACTGGAAGATATGCTAAGGGCATATGTTTTAGAATAGCAAACAAATTGGGATAATTTCCTCCCATTAGTTAAGTTTGATTATAATAGTTGGAAGCACAAGACTACTAAGTTAGCACCTTTTGAGGTGATTTATGGATTTATTCCTCATAGTCCAGCTACCATTGGGTTAGGCAAGAAATCTCCGAGTTAAGTTTGCTTATAATAGTTGGAAGCACAAGACTACTACGTTAGCACCTTTTGAGGTGATTTATGGATTTTTTCCTCATAGTCCAGCTACCATTGCATTACGTAGGAAATCTCTCCATACCAAAGTATTTAGTAGCATGGACTAGTTGTCTACTCAGAGATGCTACTTGGGAATTAGAAGCTCTGATTCAAAAACACTTTCCTTGATCACTAAGGATAGTGATGTGTAGAAAGGGGAGAGGGTGTTAGATTTATTTAGATCTCCATGGTCTACCATTGGTCTACCTACATTTGGTCGATGATCCTAACTGGGTCAAGGACCAGAGCTCGGGGGATCCAAAAACACTTTCCTACACAGATGCTACTTCGGAATTAGAAGCTTTGATTCAAAAACACTTTCCTTGATCACTAAGGACAGTGATGTGTAGAAAGGGGAGACGGTGTTAGATTTATTTAGACCTCCATGGTCTACCATTGGTCTACCTACATTTGGTCGATGATCCTAACCGGGTCAAGGATCAGAGCTCGGGGGATCCATGGCTCTAGCATGAATCTTCGAGGTTATTCCATCTCCTTAGAGTGGCCATATGAGGAGTATTTGGAGCCTAGAGAAGATTCTAGATGTGCCAAGGGTGAGGGCTATTTAAGGCTAGGAGGAGAGTGACAAGTAGCTAATTCGGATTTTGAGCATTTCTGCACATGGACATATACATTTTGATAGGAACACACAAACATTTAGATGTACATGGACAAATACAAGTTTTATTCTCACATATGAATATACATGATCGGGCATGCACATGCATTTTTAGGCGTGCACATGCAACACACATAAGGATGTATACACATGCACATAGATACCCATGTAGGTGAGCGCATATGTGAAGGAACATATACATACTTTAAATACACATTTAGACATACATGCATGCATGCTCTAACGCTTTTATGCAGGTACATGAAAATTTGGAATCAAGCTAAGATATGATCAATAGAAAACAACCATAACATCAAGAAATGAGCAGTTGGAGCTCTGTACAAGGTAAAATTCACCAAGATCACTTGTATTAGCATCGTGCCATAGGATTTTATTTTCATTTTATTTCCTTATAAATCTTTCCCATAATTTCTCCTACATCAACCTTCTTGACCAATATTTGTCTTGGTTGAATGTCCTTTTTATTTGATGCAACCAACGTAATCACAATCTTACTTTCGAATCACAACCATAGTAAGACCTTGGAAGAATCCTATTGCCACATGAACTTTCGAATCACAACCGTAGTAGGACCTTGGAAGAATCCTATTGCCACATGAGCAAATCAACTAGATGCAAGCAATACTAGGTGAAGTGACCAATTGTTCTTTAGCATTTTGGAATGCTATAAGAGGGAGAGGCCCTCTAGAAGATCTGCAATGAAAGGTGTGCTGCCAACTATGACAACCCTCGTTAAGAATGGTAGATGGAAAAATCTTGTTTCCTTTTATGCAAAAGAATCTTGAATTGTAAAAAACCCCTGACATTTAGACATCATGTATCTTGCGTCCACGAGAGGAAAAAGACTAAATTCAAGTGGACCACCCTAAGGAGGAGGAAAGGATTATTAAAATTCTTTGTAATGTTCTCTAACTCTAGAAAGTTTGTTTTAAGCTACCCCTGCTTTGTGGTGTTCCGGGGTCCTTTGGGTGCTATGTCTGTTCACTTGTAGAATGTTTTGTATCCAAACTTCCTTGTTCTTTCCATTAATTTAAAATTGGGTGAATGGGCTTTACATGAAATTTCTTTTATGAAAGGAAAAAGCCTTAAGATATGTCCTCCGATCAGTGTTGATTTTTGACGACCGCATTGCCCGTTTTGGCCATTTTTAACCGTAAAATACACTCAAACAAAATATTGAACCTTCAAAAAATACATAAAAGATATGAAATACAAGTATGATTTGCAGATAACCTTCCAAACCAAAGGGCATGGTGGACCGTCAAAATACAACAGTGCCTCCGATCCATTGCCGCTAGCAAAGAGTATAATATGTCAGTTCATAAGGAAACATATAAAAGAGAGATATCCAAGGAATCATGCCTCTCTACATTTCGTCCTTGAAAGCTTTTATTATTATTGTTATTATTATTATTATTATTATTACTACTATTATTATTTTTATTACTGTTAAGGATTTTATTATTATTGTTAAGGGTTTTATTTTCGATGTCATTGTCCGTTGGTGAAAACGAACAACAACGCCGATAGATAATACAGAGGTTGGCAAATGCGGATGTTCTCCGCAAAGAAACGTGGCATCGCCACATTCGCATATCTGATTTCCCTCACGTCTTGAAAGTATCTTCTGACAGTCATGTTTCATCCATTTCCTTTTCGTTATTTTCATAACATGACTTGTCACGAATGAATGACAGAAAATAGAGAAAAAGGACAACTACATGTGGAGCCATATTCATTCACCCTTCCCATCCGAGCATATGGTCATTTAAGAGGAATTCGCGCAAGATAAGTTGCACAACCTACATCTTCGAGATCTGATGGCTCATGTGGACTGCCCATTTTCGAGATCTGATGGCTCATGTAGGTCGCCTTTAGCGTACGGAAACAAAATCAAAAGCTGCCTCAAAGAAGGTCGAACTTTGTGCCTAACTTTCGTGCTGGGTTCGTCCAAAGGCATTGAAATTTCTTGAAACCACACATGCAATGTCATCTGTAAAGTTTGTGCGTGTTAAGTGAGCGGGTTGGTCCTTTGCCTCTCAAGGTTGGGAGTCGGGGTTCAACCCCTGCAGGCTACAACAGGACATCCCTCAACACTGCTGTGGTGAGATTTCTAAACCAGCCCCTTCAAGGGATAGTTGGGTCCTCAAGTAATCCTTTTCAGCCCAAGCCTTGGGTTCAAACCTGTTCTCTTGAACCGCTTTATGAATCTCCGTTCTCGATTTCTACCTGAATGGGCTCTCTAGCTCTGAATCCTACTACTTGTTAGGCATTCAACCTTACTTTTATGATGAATAAGGTTCAATGGAGTTATGCTCGCTTTTCATTGTACCCTCAAATTAGTTGAAACTTCAAGGAAGAGTAGATCTGATTGATTGAACTTGCTTGCAGAAAATAATTATAATAATAAACATTTCTCAAAAGCAGGGATTAAGACTTCCGAGAAAGAGCTTACATCTCTGAATCATTTTATTCAGATCTGAATATAAGTCTTATTAATGTTGCATCCTATGAAGCAAGATAAATCTCATGTCTGCTGTGGAATGCGATCAGGGTGAGACTCTTTGGAAGATTTGGAGGGAGCGATGTGCTGTCAATTTTGGCCAAGCTCCTAAGGAATGGTCAATCAAGAAATGCTTGTTTCTTCTAGGTAAAAAAATCTCCCGGATAAGAGATCTCCACCGTTTAGACATCACTGTATTTATCTCCTCGAAAACAAGTTGAAACCCAAATGGGTCCCACATGAGGGTGATGATAGATTTATCTGCTTCATTTGTAATGCCCTCTAGCTTGCCATACTCCTTCCCTGCTTTGTGGGATTTGGGGGGTCCCATGGGCACTAGTCCCATTCACTTGTAACTTTTCTTCTTTATTTTAATTAAAGTCCGGGAGAATAGGCTAAGGCCGAACTTCCTTTTATTAAAAACAAAAACTTCTGTCTACAATGTGCATCTTAATGCTAAATAAGATTCGCCCAAGCTTTCATGGTTATTTCTGAGGGATGTATATGTTTCCATCTATCATCTCTAGGGCCTTAGAAGCAGGCTCCAAAACAGATGAGTGAAGCTGAAGCGGCTCAGCTCCCCTTAGAATATGTTCCGAATATGGCAAAGACAGCCAATGTTCGCTATAAGAATTTCTTTCAGTTTCCATGTTGCAAGCAATGTCTTGTCGAACTCTTGATTTTGAGCACAGAATGAAAGCTCCATGTTGATTCTGTACCTCTAGCTTACAAACAGACGAATAATAAAGCGCATTGCAGCCTATCCTGTAGTCACTAAGAGTATACATTAAGAGTTTTGGCGTTTCACAAGATCAGTCTCTAAAAGTATGGCGCTTGACAAGCTCAGTCTCCTTTTAACATGTATAGATATGCAATAATTGATTCAGTGGTGTAGAAGATGCTTAGACTGCACCTGTGCTAAAATTTCTCTTGCTGAAACATTGAAAATAATTGTGGGATATGAGTTCTATAGTATGTCGTCACTTATTTCTCTACAAGTCATCACTACTTGAATGGTTGCGTTGCTCACCTTCTCAATTACCATCTGTGACGATTGCGCATGGGAACTGATGGTATTATGCCTCGTGTCCTTCGCATCTTTAAATTGTGTCGATTCCCAGTTTTGTAATCCTCACTTTGACACCTCTTATGATCTTTTTTTCTCCTTTTGGGGATTCTGTGTCTGTTCATAAAAGAACATATGATATGTCTGTTCATAAAAGAACATATAAAAGGGAGATTTCAAAGGAATCATGCCTCTCTACACTCCCATCCTTGAAAACTTTTATTATTATTATTATTATTATTATTATTATTATTACTATTACTACTACTATTATTTCTATTATTATTATTATTACTATTAAGGATTTTTTTTTACTATTGTTAAGGGCTTTTTAATGTTAAGATTTACTTTTATTATTATTGTTCAGGGTTTTATTTTAGATGTCGTTGTCCGTTTATAAAAACGAGCATCGATCGCCGACGGATAATACAGAGGTTGGCATATGCGGCTGTTCTCCGCAAAGAAACGTGGCATCCCCACATTCGCATATCTGATTTCCCTCTTGTCTTGAAAGTATCTTCTTACAGTCATGTTTCATCCATTTCCTTTTCGTTATTTTTATAACATGACTTGCCACGAATGAATGACAGCAAAGACAGAGAAGGACGATTAGATGTGGAGCCATATTCATTCAGCCTTCCCATCCCATCCAATTATATGGTCATACTGCGAATACAATTTTTCCACTTTTGTTACAGCTCAAATTTAAGAGGTATTTGCGTCCGATAAGTTGCAGAACGTACATCTTCGAGATCTGATGGCTCATCTGGACTGCCCTCTTTCTGGTGACGTTCAGAATGATTCAAAAGTAGGAAGCCTTTAGCGTACAAAAACAAAAACAAAAGCTGTCTCAAAGAAGGTCGAACTTTGTCCCTAACTTTCGTTCTAGGTTCATCCAAAGGGATTGAAGTTTCTGGAAACCACACGGCCAATGTCATCTGTAAAGTTTGTGCGTGTTAACTGAGGGGGTTTGGTCCATTGCCTCTCAAGGCTAGGAGTGGGTTTTCAACCCCTGCGGGCTACAATACGACATGGCTCACCACTACTGTGGTGAAATTTGTAAACCAGCCCCTTCAAGGGATCGTTTGGTCTTCAAGTAATCCTCTTCAACCAGTTCTCTTGACTCGCTTTACGAATGTCCGTTCCTAGTTTATACCTTAAGGGGATCTCGAGCTCTGAATCGGCATTCAACCCTTACTTTGTGCGATGAATAAGGTCCCAAGGGTGTTATGCTCGCTAAGCATTGTACTTTAGAATTAGTTGAAACTTTGAGGAAGAGTACATCTGATTGGTTGAACTTGCTTGAAAAAACAATTTTTTGTAAAAAGCAGGGATTAAGACTTCTGAGAAAGAGCTTACATCTGTGAATCATTTTGTTATGATCTGAATATAACTTAAATTAATGTTGCATCCAATGGAGCAAGGTAAATGTCCTGTCTACAAGGTGGATCTTAATCGTAAATAACAATCGCCCAAGCTTTCATGGTTATTTCTGAGAGCTGTATATGTTTCCATCTATCATCTCTAGGGCCTTAGAAGCAGGCTCCAAATCACATAACTGAAGCTGAAGCGGCTCAGCTCCCTTTACAACATGTTCCCAATATGGCAAAGACACCCAAAGTTCGCTATAAGAATTTCTTTCAGTTTCCATGTTGCAAGCAATATCTTGTCGAGCTCTTGATGTTCATATATATTTAGCTGATTCTTTGACAGTTTGCTTCACCCAATCATGCTTTGCATTACCGTTTTCGTCACCATTTTCCAGAGTTTTTGTAAGAAATTTACTCTTCCATAGATTTGTTGGTTGCTGAACCTTATATGAGATTATTCTTCATTTTTGTCTACCATTATTGTACACCCCTCAATTCTATTTTCCTAACTTAAAGAATACTTAACTCACAGAAGTCTATACCTATGTGTTTTGTGAAAATTTATTTATCCTTATCATTTCCTTATGCAGTTATCAGTCCTTAATGTCTAGTTAGAACTTGTGTCTACTGTTATTATTATTATTATTATTATTATTATTATTATTATTATTATTATGATTATCATCATCATCATCATCATCACCATCATCACTATTAGTATTATTATTATAATACTACTCGTTATTATTATTACTATGATTATAATTATTATCCAACTCATTCTTCTTTTTTCCTTACAGTAAAATTTTGTCTTACATATGATGCTCTGAATAATCCTTGAAGTTTTCAATACACTAGACATATGCCACATAATAGGATATGAATTAGGGATCCAGCGGGCTCGAGGTTTAGTTTCATATTTGTCCATGTGAGAGTGGCATCGAATTGGGGTTTTAACCTTGAATTTGAGCTTTCAAAATCGTTTTAGAAACATATGTATACTTTTTCATGTCTGGAAGATTTGTCAGGTAATACTTTCCATTGATTCCATGACCTCCTTTCGTATCGCTATACATAGTATTTGTGTGTAAAAATAACAACTGATTTTAAAACTGGAACGAGGTGAATGAAGAGAATACACTTTTCAACAAGAGGTATTGAAAATTGGATACTAATACTGAAAGCAGATTCACGTATTTCTCATTTACCTGTATCTTCGCAAAATTATGTGTTGTGTTTGCATGTCCGTTTATTTAAGTTCCTCGGAATCCATGGTAGAGTTTACTTTGTGTATTTGATCTATTCATCTCTATAAGGTCGATGGCTGCCCTTTAGAATCAAGTTACATCCGAAATAAGTTAAATTTTGACTGCTTCATCATGAAAATCTCTATAAATAGAAGCGCTTTTTGTTTAGCCTTTTGAAAACTATCCATGTACCTTTCTCAAAGCTTGTGGGAGTTCAATGCTTGTAGGCTCCAGCACGATATCCCTCACCACTTGTGTAAATAAAGTTCTAAACCAAGACCTTATGGGGATGGTGGGATCTTCAACTAATCCTCTTCAATCGAGGTCTTCGGTTGAAACCACTTCTCTTGACTAGTTTTAAGAATGTCAGTTTCCAATTTCTATATTAAGGGTCTCTCAAGCTCTATTTCCTACCACTAGTTAGACATTCAACCTCTAGTTTGTGGGATTTAGAGAATCCCGTACTTTCAAATTAATTGAAACTTTGAGGAGGAGTCTATTTAAATGGTTAAACGTCCTTTCCTAAAAGAGAAAAGCAAAACCTTCAATCACTAAAAACAACGACTAAGACTTTTGAGATAGAGTTGAAATGTGTCAATCATATTTATTCAAATGTGTCACTTTTGTTAATGTTGCATCCTATGAAGCATGGGAAATATCTTGTCCACAATATGAATCTTAATCATAAATAAAAAACTACCAAATGTTTAATGGTTATTTCTAAGAGATGTATATGTTTCCATCTATCATCACTAGGGCCTTAGATCTAGGCACCAAAACAAATGAGTGAAGGTCAAGCTCCTCACCTCCCTCTAGACCATCTTCTCAATATGTTAAGGAAACCAAATGCTAGCTATAAGAAGTGCTTTGAATTTCCATGTTGAAAGCAACGTCTTGTTGAAATATTCATATTAAGCACTGAATGAAAGCTCCAATGTTGATTCTATAGTTCTTGCATTATACTAGATGAGCAATAAACTGCATGTATGTCTATCGTGCCTTCTCTAAGTGTAGATATCAAAAGCTATTGCACTTTCAATGATAATTCTGTAAGAGTATGGCACCTAATAAGGTCAGTTTGCTCTCAAGATGTGGAAATAGTCATTAATCCATTCAGATGTAAAAATGCACTTGCTCAATCAAGAAAGAAGTCTTACAATGGCCAATTTAAAACGTGATGTTATTGATTTCTTTGTGTTTTAAAACTAATTTTCTACTTGATGACACCCTCTCTTGTTCCCATCATTCTCTTACATTAAAAATCATTAACTATCGTCTTGGAAATGTACTAGGGTAGGCACAATTACTATCCTATAACTTGAAAATAACAACACTCATTGTAAAATAAAATCATGATATTTTGATTACAGGACACCTTAAGATGTCAAGAATTTGGACCCTTCTTTTCTTAGCCATTCTTAATCAAGATGGAGCATCTACCTATTCCAATAGTTAGAAACTCCTAAAAATAGACTCATGGAACATATTCACAGCCTGCATCAATTATTACCTCTCAGAACTAAGTTTCTTTGATGGACAAATTGATGGTTAGGGGCTTTATAGTTAATATCGATGGGCAATGATTTCTTATGATCTACCTAAACTAAGTAATTCATGCTTAAGTAGTGTCTCCATGTATAGACCTTGATAATATTTTTTGCATTTCACTATTGAAATCCACGAGAAGGTTCAAGAGCTTCCCCATCTTCAAGGAGATTCATTCCTCGGTCACACCATATATCAGACTTACCTTTAGATCTAGTAGCAATTTATCCATAGACGTTGTGTACACTTTTGTATCGCTTTGGAAAGTTCCTAATTTTTGAAATATTCATCATAGTTTCAACAATTTCTTATGGTCTTTTACACATTTGCGATGAATATTTCTTTATTTCATACAAATCTTACATTCTATTTCTTTTCCGAACCGCCCAATAAATAACATGGTCCTCTTTTCTATCTTCCTCCTACTTGAAAAAATTAACTATAGATTTTTGTTTTTCTTTTGATAGCCATAGAAATATCTTCTTCTTATCTTCACTAATGTCTTCAGTGACTATAGAACTACTCCAACCACATTTCTTTGTATGAACTTTAACTAATTCCTTATCTTAATTGTGCGTATCTTGAATTTTTTATGGTTGGGAATGTTATCAAGAATTTCCTAAAATATTGGCATCCACTTTTCTTATTTCAATTAACACTTACTTTTCCATGTGTATTAATTTTCATTTTCAGATAGAATGCATTTCAAGCAGGACCAACATTACTAAATAAATTGATGATTGGTTGATCCTCTTAGTTTCATGGTTGAATCAAGATACACAATTAGGTTCTTTATTGCATCCTAATTATCCACAAGTGTATGGTGCATTGAAAAGAGGCTATTGTTTTTGTTATTGATGATCTTGTAAATTAAGTTGTTTGTATGGAAAAAGGCCATTGCTTTGATATCTAGCTTTATAGGATAGACGAGCCACATTGTTTGCGTCAATTTCTGTTTTAGCCTAAATACATGGTATTTTCTTTCTATGAAAATAAGATTCTAGTAGAGTAATTCATAGGCACGACGCATTCCATGACATACTAGAAAATGTGATTGTTTGTAAGTAGAAGTGGCTATTTACTTTTGAATCAATCTATCAAGGATCAGTTTTTTCATTTTACTTACATCAATACGCTTTGAATTCTTGTTGAACTAGCTCTTGTTGACCTAGCTGTCTCTTCTACAAAGTCCAATTTCTATGTCTCGTTGTGATTGTGCTTCCTGTTACTTCTTCTATTCTGAACTCAAGTATATACTCTTTCAAATATAATGGTACAATCCAAAAGCAAAACAAAATCTTGCTCACTTTATATCTAAGCATACATCTATGCAACTTTTCAAAACTTTTCATAGAAATCTACAAAAGAATTCTCTAATCTCATGAAGTTATTTCTTTGATAGCCAATTTATTCAACAAATGACTAAAATTTTCGGCACGTCATTCTATCATTATCTATGTTTAATTAATATTTCTAACTTTTTTGATATCATCGCATGTTTTCTCTCTACCCTAGGCTTTCCCTAAAATTATATTCTCTAGATGTTCATATTGATAAAAGGTAGCCTTCCTATATTTCATGAAAAATTATATAAGCCTACTACGCAAAGTTGTTATTAGATAATTCATTATACCTTGTGACGGTAACTCTTGGTTTAATTTCTTGGATTTCTCCATATGTAGTTGACAATACTACAACGTCATGTGTCTCCTTATGTTCGCTATGATAGTTTTCTAGTAAATTCATTTAACGACTCAATTATTTTTCTTGTTTGAGGATTTATTCGATATGAAATTGTAAGGATGACAAAGTGTTAGATTATGGGAGAGAATTCAAGAATCTTCCTAGAAGAATGAATTAATGAACAGTAGTGACCAACCAAAAGGAGTGTGTGAGAATAAATGTGTTCACACTAGTAAGTGTATCAAGGAGTAAATTGCCCATTGTATAGTTGACAAAACAAAAAATTTGGAAAAAAATTTTGAGAGTATCCTTTGCAAAATGAGCATATGACCAATGTCAAAATATCATAAAACAGCAAGTATTGACATGTTTACCTACAGAGTGAATCACTGACTCCACTACATATAATCAATTACCTAAAAAGAATCCAACTAGGCTTGTCCAGCATCTATGAACAACTATCATACATCTCCTATGGCGAGGTTGGGTAAGTCTTCCACATGCATCATCAAGGAGACCGTCACATTTGGGTGTCTCCTAGTTAAGAAAACCTCACCATTACCTTCTTTACTGAACGTAAAAGGCTTTATGCAAAAGACATAACCGCTATATCAATGACCACATGGACGTACATAAGCAGTATCTAGAGAATCATACAGTAATATGTGCCCAATATATGTAGTAAACTGACACTAAAAGGCTGAGTGCACAGCCCAAAAGCTAGCCAACAACACCTTCAAGTGTTTGTGAACTCTCTTGTTTAGGTTCCAAAACCTGCACAAATTTGTAACAGCTGCTCCCACCACAACTAAAAAACTTTGAGAAACGTATAGTAAAGCTGAAAAACAGCCCCAAAAGTGAGTATTTATTGTCAAAGAAGTAGAAAGACACTCTTTGTGATGTTCTTGGACCTTTATGAAGAGAACAATGCACGAAAGTACTCCAACATAGCTCCAAAAATCACCCCAAAATTGCTTCAAAAACAGGCTTTGAAAGCAAAGAATGAAGCTTTGAGGGACCAAAAAATGTTCAAGCTAATGTTAACCTTAGTCTTTCCCCTTCTTGAGACACTAGAAGAGTGTAGCTTAGTGGCGAGTGATTGCCATGATTATGCAAGCTCCAGGGAGAATAGTACTGGGATGGGTGACCTCTTATGAAGTATCGGGAACCTCTCTCTTCGCTGATCATTGATGTCCTCCCTCACGTGCAGTTGATGGTGCCAATGGTGACTTCATCGACTCTGATGACAAGGGATGCAGAGGTCTATGCCTTGGTCACCACCTTAGTCGTGAGCCTTGGAGAAAGCCTTGGGTGGGTGGGCAAGTGCTCACTTCACTCGCACAAAAGGAACAAAACTTTTGCTTCAAAATGCTTTAATATCAGTGAAGTATTTTGTTGGTGATGGACCACAGTGTGCTCTCCTTCTCAAGAGCTCCAGGATGAAATAATCGGAGTAGAAAACTGAGCTCCAAGCACCACACACAATATGCTGCACAGAGGCTATAGAATATGTAGAAAAACACACTACACAGGGAGAACGAGCACAGACTTCTCAGATGTTACAAATCCGGTCAAACTTATAATCTATGGCTCACCAAACCACTATATGTTTTATTAAGGAACATATAAAGAAGTGTCATGTGGCCAGTTGGCCTTTCACATGGACACTAATGGTAACAAGATGTTCCTACCTTAAAACCAAAAATAGATCATAAGCATATTTTTTGACTAGACACGACCGATTCAAGCAAATAGGTCAATGCAAATGTCTCCGATTCCCCTAATTGCTTGAATCGATCATCTCAATAGCATGTGAAAAAAAAGAATCCTCTTATCTTTTTCCATGATAAAAAAAGAATAAATAATCTCAAAAAGCCTTTTAACTAGGCATTACCAATTCAAGCGATCGCGAAAATCTAGAAATCTCTGATTCCACTAATCCCTTGAATCAATTGTGTAAAAGATACCAAACTCATGGATATTACCTTGCACACCAAGAGAGCTCAAGGAGAAGAGTAAAAAGAGAAATTCGTAGAAGAGGGTTGGAGATGAAAATTGTTGGAAGTTCGGATGGCATGTATGTCATAAAAAATATCGCCAAATGAAGGCACGGCCTTAAATAGGTCTAAAGGTCAAGTTGACCATTAGTGCCACACGGCAATGTCTGATTGGTCAATGTAATCTAGCCATTGGGAATCCTAATGCACATTTCCATGTGTCAACATTTCAATAGTCCAGATCATTTGACCTTTGAAATTTCAAAATCAATTTTTCGACATGGCACACGTTCATTCGTCCATGTGATGTGATTGTCTCTTTCTCTCTTCACCTATAAATACCACTTGCCTCGCTCTTTTTCTAATTTTCAACCTTCATCAAAATTTTTCTTTCATAGCCAAGCACTCTAAGCTCTAGTCCTGTACACAACTGATTCCAGTGGTCATGCCTCTCTGACTCTCTTTGACTGCACTTATTCACTTGTATCAATCGCCTTTTCACATGGAAGAGAAGAATGTGATTCTAGGTGTTTGTCCATCTCAAAAACGTTTACATTTTATGGTTCAAGAGGGATTAAGGTTGAATCATTTTCCAAATGCAATGAAAATCTTCAATCCCACCTTTGATTTTGAAGCACTTGTGAAGAAAAGCGAGGCATGACTTGTGGATGAATGGGAGAACTTCATTAGGATACTAGATGGTCAACAAGTTATCACATTTGGCAAGACTTAGATCCACCCACTGATTTTTGTGAAGGATCCTTTGGATAGGGCTAGAATCACTAGAAAATTTAGAAAGACTTTCCCTTTGCTAGGCAGGATAGAAATTTTCCTAGAACACCAAAACAATTGTTGTTTAGTGCCCTTGAGTGTAGCATTTCTGATAAGGCCTTATCATATCTCAATTAGGAAGATTGAAGAAAAGGAACATGATGAACAAAAAAATGCATCCCTAGATGTTTCTCTTGAGAAATATTCAGAAAGTCAAGTCAAAGATATTATTGAAGAGATTAACCTCCAAGCAGAAGAAGAAGAGGTTAGGAACTTTGATGTCACTTCTTTCAGAGTAGAGACTACCATAAGGGAGCTAGAAGAAAATGTGAAAATCTAAGAAAAATCATTGCTATCAAATCTCCCATATTAATTTATCTTTGGGAATGATTTTGTTCCTCTGTATTGAATTCAAGAGCTCTTCAACATTAGAGAAGACTATTGCCTTGTTGCTATAATTGAATCAAAAAAAGTTGCAAGGAGGTTTGTAAATGAGAAGGATGAGATTAAAGAAGAATTTCTAAACCTAGAATTATACTAGTCGAATAAAGAATTCAAAGAATTTTCCAAATCTTGCAGGCTAAGATTTTGTCGAGCAGCAAAAAGATTTTGGGATTTACTCATTTGAACAAGGATATTCATTGGTGATGTAGCTGAGGAAAAAGGAACGATAAGGATTAACTAGAAAGAACTGATCCAAGATGAAGATGAGGACAAGCAAATTCTCAGATACAACCAATTCAAGTGATTAGGCCCATTGAAAAAATTGTTATGAGCCTATTCGCTTAAATTGGTCATGTCTAGACGTGTTCCCTTTTATGGTTGTTTTAGCTTGTCCCTTATGTAAATAAGCAAATAACATCTATTTGTGATCATTTAGAAGACATGACCAATTCAAACAATTAGGCCCATTCCACACTTTTTGATGAGCCTATTCGCTTGAATTGATCATCTCGTGGATTCTTCTATTTCATGATATATTTTTTTGATACGCTAACAATTCTTCATATTCTTAGCATGCCCATCACAAAAGGGATACCTTCTATGAAAATGATAATCTTTCAGACCTCACCAATTCAAGCAATTAGGCTTATCTGAAACCTTTCGGACGAGCCTGTTTGCTTCAATTTTCATGTCTCTGAAGATCTTCATTTTCTATTTATTGAAGGCCTTTATCTCTCAATAGTTATAAATGATGGTAGGTGATTGTAGATTTGTAATGATTTTGATTAATGTCCGATTCAAGCGATTAGGCCCATCCAAGATTTCTTGATGATCCTAGTCGTTTGAACTAGTCCTCTTCTTTATTTGTTTTGTATAAGGTCATTTTTGTCCCGAGTCATTCAAAGTTGTTTTGCTCTCTCTAATCTTACTTTGTCATTAGTTCCTCTGTTCTCTATATTGGATGAGGAAAATTATCTTGGCAGGGGCAAGGGCATAAGAAAATCTATAGAGAGTAAAGGAAAAGAAAAACTTGATATACATTCACTCATTCACTATCTTCCAAAGTCGAATCTAGATTTATTCTATGTTGTACATAAGCAATAGAGTGAGGACCTTGATTTTGTATTATTCTCTCTAAAGACTCTTTTGAAGTACATGGGCTTTTCCTCACTACCGTTTAATGCATATAGGATTTGCTTTTTGAGAGAACTACAACATTCAAGATTTTTGGCCATGCCCCTATGCTCAATGCTTCTAGAGCTGGATATTTCCTTTGTTATTCAAGCTATGCAATGGCTAGGGCGGTCTCAAATGTACAAAGTATTGTTGGCTACAAGAGAAAGCAGTTCCTTACATACAAAGGAGATATGCCAGAGTCAAGCTCATTCAAAAGACTAAAAGAAGAATAAATATTTGAATTCTTAAATTCATGAGTTCAAAAACTATATATACATCCATATGTATTTTTTGTCCAGAAGAATAGCAAAAGACATTATAAATATTACAGCTTCAAACTGGAATGAAATCTCATTCTTTTATGAAAATCCATATGTCCTAAAAGAAATGACATCTAGTGATAGTCCTTAGTGACATGATGTGTATAGATTATCTGGAGATGATATCTCGCATGTGCTCCTTTGTAATTATCTTCTATAGAACCAATCAAAAAGCTCTTCGAAAGCATTACTTTTTGTGAATCCTCCTCCTTTTTTCGTGCATCTAAAGAATATTTTTCTTGCTTGATAATGAGATTTTTCCATGCCTTGGGTCTTCCATGTCGCAAGTGTTTCCTTTTTAGCAAAGAATGGACCATGCAGAAGAAGAATATGCTATAAAAACCTAAAGCTAAATATCACGAGATGTTTATTTCAAAACACACCAAGTATTGGCGGAGTAAATTTCTTTGAAACTCACCAAGTTGTAAGTTATGTCTTAGACATACAACAAGGTTCCAATAAACCCAACCTTGGATGCCTCGCTGGGATATCTATCAGGTTGCATATAGATATAGAATTTAACTTGCTGGAGAAATCCACAAAACTTCATGCGATCCCCATCAAACTTTTCTGTTTTGCAAATCTTGGGTTTCTTCATGAAGGATGTACTGGGTCTTTGATTCGCTTGAATAATCCTTTCTTTAAAAGTTTCCAATTTGTTCTTGTAATTCTTGGAGGAGTGTGCCTTCATGCACCATATGTCCCATCTCAACTTATGTTTGTCAATAATTTACATGCTTGACTTGTTGTTGGAGACTTTGAACTGATGCTACAATGTGTTTATGAGTGTTCTCCATGATCCCTGGTATTGGACAGAAGCTATTTTTGCCAAAATGTAAGGAGAGCACTAGATTGTATGTTGTAACTATAGTAGATAAGATTTTGGAAATACAGTTTTGATTACAAGAACACCCACATAGGGAGGATGATACAAGAATATGTAACTCATACAAGACACCGCACAACTCGAGATTGATTGATATGAATAATTGGACCAAAGATGATACAAGACGTCCCATAACCCGGCATTGATAATTTTAAATCAAGATATTCAGGTTACAAGAACTCCCTTCAGGGAGATGATCTAGATACAAGAAATAACTAGACAAGATTTCATACTACGAGATTACAAGAGGACAAGGCTAAATGTCCACGAACTAGACTAGAATAAGGAACACGACAACAAATTGAAAGTAGATCTTGGAGAGTAGTTACTTGGCGATCATGACCCCTTGAGCTCCCAAGTCTTTTATTGGTGAGACTTAGTATGTATGTGGCCAGCCCCTCCTTAAATAGGTTTTCTAGGGTGGTTCATCAAAGGCGGTTATGAGCTGATGATGTCATCAATGATGTTCATAATTTGAATAGGACCTCTAGATGTTAGAATTTAGCAAGAAGACAATTGATCTTAGAGTTTGGCATGTTTGGGATGCAATGAAAGCATTTGTTTCTCTAGATTCTGAACCAATCATGAGATATACAAGTAACATGGAATTTGAGGTTCAAGATGGTTTTCTTTGTCCATGAGACAAGACTTCATCAGCTAAAATTAACTTTTCCTTCAAATCTTTGATCTATTAGAAAACTGTCCATGGAATCTCCTTCATTCATGTTCTCACTCTCCAATTGTTTTCAGGGGTAAGCAACATGAGCCTCATTCCTTGCCTGGTATAAAGTGGTAAGTGTATCCTAAGCATCATTATCTATTCTACAAGAGTGAATGTGAGGAATAATGGCACATTTGAGAGACAAGGCTATCAATGCATGTGCTTGAGGATCTCTGCCATCCCAACAAATCTACTATATAGTAGTTGCACTAGGAATTGCAACATGAATAGGAACATGAAGAATATTGCCATCTTCACCTCTGTCTACATCACCTTTAGCAACTGTGTTTGCAAGTGTAATAGGATATTGTTCAAGACCGTCCACAATATTCCACAGTCGATGCGCAACCAATACATGATGCATCCTATAAGCCTATAATGGGTAATTGGTACCATTCAAATTATCCTCAAAATGCAAAATGCAAAATACAAAATACATCACTTCTTTCAGCCATGGCCACTCACTAACATACCTTGACGCAAAAAAATGATTATATCTCAAAAAGTTGAATAGAATTACCCCATAAAGTCATGCAAAACATGTAGCAGTCTTCAAGAAGCTTATATTGGTGAACCAAAACCTATATATATCTTTGGCACAAAAAGACAAAATCTCCTGCACAAGCACTCCAATAGTGTATTTTGAGGCCAAAACGAGGTTTGAGACTATGATCCGAGGGGTATTGATGATGCCCTAGATGAAGCGGTGAGTTGCTCTGATACAAATTATCGGACTTTGAGGTCTACGGAAGTACATTAACATCACAAGGAAGAAGAAAAAGCTTGGAGCACAGCACACAATACTAAATGTATTACCACGAAAATGTACAAAGATAAATTTTGTGTTAGGGTTATAGGCATATATACACGCCGGGGGAAAAAACCGCCTAAAGAGGGAAAAACGTGCCCCCAAGGTCCTAGTGTGTTCAGACACAGTCCTACCTAAATATATCAAGAGAAAAGCCTTCTACTACAAGTCTTGTATATTGCACATATTTGAAGCCATCAAACTCGTTTAGCAGGTGCATGAAAGAGAGGACATTTTTCTTTGCATGAGAACATACATGTGTTCTTTCCTACGTAAAACCACACGAGAATAAACAGAAAAAGCTTCATAATTATCAAGAATGTGGCACTTATGTAGGCAATGATTGATGGGTCTGATCTATCTCATAGAAACAAAAGGAGAAAGACAAATTAATTTCACCACTACTATTGCCACCTGATTGAAGTTATGACTTATTCCAAAGTGACTTGTAGAAGTGAGGTTTATCAGCATAGTCTTACTAAGCATTATTTCAAGAATATTTAAGTATAGAAAAGCTTTTCGCGATTCAATCTTCTATGGAATAGACATGCAAACAGAAGTTAATGCATGCAACATCTGGTACACCAAACTATATCATGCACATCCATACAAAATAAGTACTATTTTACCTCATAGAAAGCACTTAAGGATGAAATGCTAAAGTTCTACATGTGCCTCAGACAACCCTATAGAAGGCATTCTAGGAGTATGTTACCGCTAAAGATTTCATAGTCAACTTTTAACTTGAACGCAATAACATAGTAGGAGGACACAGGGAATGTGTAGAAGCATGAGTGTAGTACTACATTTTTTTTCTTGAGGGTTCCCTTTCTTTGAACGGGCATCTAGAATGAAAACAATGTTAGAATACGCGTGACAAATTAGCTTGGAAACTCCAAGATTTTGCATGCTTAATGTGTGCAAATAATATTTGCTTCAAAACCAATGACAATTTTGAGTGACACGTTTAGATGATTTCGGAGTTGTTCCACGATGGAGATGTCATCCCCACAATGGATGGGGTTTGGCTGAAGTTCTCTGATAAATGTCTTCTCGCGAATCCTCATGGGATGCAACACAAATTTTTGCCTCTATTAAGATCATGTGAAGTCATCAATGATGTATTTTGCATTCACATAAGTGATGACTATATCATTGTTCTTAAAACATTTATGAGGATTTGTTGATCTTAGATCTCTTGTCGACTTGGGGGAATGTTTTGTTTCATATATGGGCCCAATTCAAGGTATCAAACAATATCTATATGATTTGGCTTAGGTTTCGCTTAAGGAAGCACATGCCTTTGCGAAATTGAAATGAAGCATCAAGATTGCATGTTAAGGATAATAGCCAAATTTTATGTTCTTTTATGAAGTGTTCCTCAAATTAGAATAGTATCTTAACTTTATATGGCATATCCAAAGGCTCCTCATGTAAAGGGAGATGTGTTATTGTCTTCATATATGTTGTTCTTCTCAAATATAACAATATATGGTCAGGTCTTGTATGCATTTACATGGCTCCTTGTAAGGGATTACCACCATGTAAAAGCATGGTGGGACCTTCCCAAATCCATAGATATCTCAAAGACTATGTGCTCCATGTACACTCTCTCTACATCAAAACAATGTACAAAACATGATACTAAAAGTCAACAATGAGGCTATATTCAAAGAAGGAGAAACAAAGCTTATATTAACATACAATGAACAAGAGGAAAAATAACTGAAGCTCCAAGGTGCTCATCAAAGGATTTCAAGGGCTAAAAGGATCAAAGAAAGTATCAGCTGATCATGATGAAAAACCTTCTTTATGTCAAGGGCTCCCATATGTCCCTAGATCCCAAATGTTTATGTATGTCTCTTGAGATCCCATATGTCTGAAGATTCAAAGTATGTCCCACATATCATGGATCCCATATGTCCATGGAAGTATAGCTAAAGGATGCCATATGTTCCGAACTTGGATGCGATTTATAAAAGCTATGTCTAAGGATCCCATGTGTCCTTAAAGCAAAAACTTAATGTACTAACTGTTGTCATATGTCACCAGTTCACAATATTAAAAACAAAAGGTCATCACATGGAGGTGGATTGTTGAGAGTTCCATGATGCACCCTTTTCTCCAAGTATAGGTTCACTCTCATACATGCTCCATTTATCCCACATGGGATTTAGTTTTCTGTCTATGCCATATAAGGAGGTCCTGACTTCACCTCTCATGATTCACTCATGCACTACAATGAGGCTCTCGTGCAAGGTCCATGCTTCTTCTGTAACTATCTTATTTATAATTTAGTTTATTTAAATTTCATCGCAACATCATGTTTTTTCTTGTCTATTCTGATCCGCCATAATTTACTATTAATGTTATTAGTTATAGAGCATGTTTCTCAACATAAAATTGTCATCGTCCGGCACATTCACTTATGGAGAGAAGAAAACGATCCTTGATATACTCTTACCACATTATAAAAGGCAAGAAATGAGTCTAATGCTCTGTACCCTTGAAAATAACCAAGAGTGAGCATATGAATGAAGGGGATTCAATGGACACTTTTCTCCTAAAGATCAAAGTTTTTAAGGAGCAATTGATTTTCTCTGATAAAAAGTTCTCAAATATTTCACTTCAATAGAATATTCTAGATCTCCTTCAAGATTCTTGTGATATTTTTTGCTTTTATTCGTTGTCTTATCAGGGATAAAACACATTTAGTGGCTTAAGTTTTGAGGATTTAGTATCCCTTTTGTTGCACGAGAATCAATCTAGAAAAAAACAAGTCAATTATGAATGTAGCATATAAACCTTTGTTAGGTATTCATATGGGAAAGGGTAAAAAGATTTCATCTATTAGTAAGAAAAAAAATACACTAATGCAAGACAATCAAACCAAGAAGATAAAGATGACAAGAAAATACAAAAAGAGAAAGAAATTGGCAAGCATTGTGACGTAAATAAATCATGTCAATGGAGAGGAAAAGATGAAAGAGATTGGAATTGTTTTTGGAGAGGCCTCTATACCTAAAACTAAGTTTTCTAAACTTTATTTATAATGAAAAGTAGGTGTTCGCCACTCATCATAGTCATAAATCTTCTCATGTATATATTAGACTATGATGTTTAGTATTTTGATGGTGGTGCAATCAAATATTACCTCACAGTGTAGATTGTTCATTTCACTCAATTTAATTTCTTCAACGAATACTATGAAATACGCAAACAAATCCTCTTCTCCTATCCAAATATCATCCGTAGTTTTGCTCATGGTAGTATTCGAAGACTCTTAATTGTTCTATATAAACAAGCGATCAAGAATAATCTGTTTTTAGTTCAAGATGTTATTAGTTCAAGAACTAGCTAAAAATGGTTTGCTTCTTAAAATTTCTTAATGAAAGTGTATAACTAATGATGTATCGAATGGTGATAATGGCAATCCATCTCGTGTAATTCAGAGATGTACATGTCTAGAGCAACGCGAAGTTTTGTTTGGAGAATGGGCAAGGGCATAATTCATGAGTTTCATGGTTGGTTGAGACCACATGGTGGTGGAATATAGATGGTGAGTAATGAAGGGCTATATAATTTCTTGAAGGTGAGTCCCAACAACTTCATGCTATGCTTCTCACATTTGATGTATTCTTAGTAGATCGATACATTGTATTATGGACATGGATATGGAGAAGAGAAGTCTTTTTCTTTGCGTGCTTATGGAAAATATTTATTCTAATTCTATCGGGCAACGTTTTGACGATATAAGATATGCCACTAATAGAGTATCTCAAAAGAACAGAGACGCCTCCTTCGTAAATTCAACATGTTGTACACATTAGGTAGGTTCTCATCATTTATCCTCGACACTTCACCATTTATCCCCAACACTGACATGCACATCCCATTAGGCCACCGATCAGCCCATCAAAAAATGCGGGCAGTGTACGCGAAGCCATGGATGCTCTCACTCCATTCTCACAAACTCCAAGAGAAAAATCTTCAAGCACAATGTGGAGGCTCCCTTCAACTTTGTGATAGGAATGGTTTCTATGTGCTATTTCAAAGTATAGGCCAGTGGGAAAGGAACACGCGACGATGGATCGAGCGAGCGACGTCTGTAGCAGCGACGACCTTAACAACACAGCAGCGACGACCTTAACAACACATGGCTAGTTTACAGCAGCGAGCGACATCTGTAGCAGCGACGACCTTAACAACACAACAGCGACGTCTTTTAACTCAGCAGCGCAAGGCAGGAAAGGGAAGTCGTCCAGAGCTCTGTTGCCTTCCAAGGCAAAGAAACTCAAGCCTTTGGTGTCGGAGCACGATATAATGGTGTCGGAGCTTTGGCGCACGGGGGTAGGAGCTCGAGATTCAACGACACCGTCAACAACATCGTGAGCTCTCAAATACTTGCATTATGGTGTCGGAGCTTTGGCGCACGACGATTGTCTGGCTCCAGCACGTTTGCCGGGCTCCAGCGACGACGAAGGCTCTTAGCTAATCACTCCTCGGAATAACGACGCTTCTCCCCTGTGTCCATCGCGCTCGAGCATCCCCGCGACAGACGGTTTTACTTCCTCCGCGATTGACGGCTTTACTTCCGCGACTGATGGTTTGCTGCCCGTTTTTTTCGCGATAGACGGTTTTCATCCTCCGCGATTGATGGTTTGCTGCCCGTCTTTTTCGCGATTGACGGTTTTCATCCTCCGCGATCGACGGTTTTACTTCCGCGACGGTTTTCATCAAGCGATTGACGGTTTCATGGTTTTCCCCCTCGTGACCTGGGCGATAGACGAGTACTCCATCTTTTGAGGGGAATTGAATGTGGCAACATTTAATGCACTCTTCTTCTCTCCGGCGGGCGATTCCTTCTGGGCGAGTGGGACGCTACGATGAAGAGGCTGCTGGACGCTAAGAAGAGATAGTCAAAATAAAAAGAAAAGAAAAAAAAAAAAGAAAAAAAAAAAAGAGAGAAGAGAAAAAAAAAAAAAACTAAAAAACTATCCTTTTTAGCGGGACTCTCATGTTCTATTCAAGTTGGGGGGGGGTTTCTTTTCCTTTGTGTTTAGGGGAGGCTTTCATTGACCTTTTGCTTGCTCGTGGTCTTCATTTCCATCAAGTTAGTCTTTTGCGAGTTCTCTTTGAAGCTCCCGCCGCGGCAAGATAATCTACGGTTTGGCCTCTCCTAGTCTTCCCGCTAGTGGGTTGAAGTCTCTCTTTGCAAGAGTAAGTTCGCGGTGCAAAGGCGGGTGCAGGCTCCTTTTGGCCATGGATGTGGCTTCTTCCTCTCTCGTCAAAAGTAATCGGGCCCCTCCCCCTAGGGAGACCGATATCCTGGCCGCTCTGCTGGAGGGGGGGTCGTGTGCCGCCCCTGGGGCGTCCGAAAGTGTTGAATCCCCCATTGTTTCCCTCAGTAGACCCGCAGTTCTGTCGGCTCAAGAGGAGCTCAAGAAAGTTTGCCTCGTCGGCCAAGTGTTTGGCCCTAGGCCCCCGCTCGAAACTGTGCGACAATGGCTTCGAAAAGAGTGGTTCCCTCGAGGACTAATTGTTAGCAAATGTCAGTTCTTACCAGCGAACCACTTGCTGCTAGTCTTTGAAAACGAAGAGATGGCGTTCCAAGCCCTCAGCGTTGGCACCTGGCAGTTAGGTCGGGCGACCCTGTGCCTATTCAGATGGTCCCCGGACTTTACTCCCGACAAATCGAAGTCGCTTCAGTACCCTCTTTGGGTTGAGCTCCCTAACCTTCCTTACTTCTTGTACAGCTTCGTGTGGGACATTGTCTCTCCTATCGGCAAGCCACTGGCTTCACGCGAAGACGTTGGTGGTCTCATCTATGAAGGAGCAAGACACTCGTTCAATGCTAGGTGGCACCCCCAAATCTGTGTCGAGGCCGACCTCAGTTCGCCGCTTCCTTCAATGATCAAAGTGGACATGGGCGAAGGAGATGTTTGGGAACAGGTCGTCACATACAAAAACCTTCCCAACGCGTGCTTTCGCTGTGGCCAGCAAGGTCACAGGATTAAAGATTGCCCTCTCAGGCAAAAAAACAAGCGCTCTGAAGAAGCCTCCAAAACCGCTCAAGACAACCTTGGCGATTTGACCCACTCGACCAAGGAGGGGGAAGGCAAGGGCCTCCTTAACCCGCTAGCTGATGCTGATGGCTTTATTGAAGTTAGAAGAAGAAGGAAAAGAAGCCCTAGGGCCAACGGCGAGAGAAACAACATGCCGCTTACCCCCTACAGCAATTTGTATTGCAATCTAGAAAAGGAGATCAATGAGCTTGACTACCCAGGTGGAAAGCTACTTGAGATAGACACCTACGACAAAGCCCTAGAGCTCCCTGACAATAAAGAAACCCCCCAGGAGGGTTACACTACAAGCAAAGAAGATGGTTTCACCACTAGTAACGAAGACAACATGGATAGTGAAAGTTCCATCATTGGATCGACGATCCCGGAAACAGTGCCGAGCACGGGGCCCAAGTCTCCCCAGCAAGGGGCATCCCGCAAAGGAAAACAGCCTATGGAGTTACCCTGGAAAAGCCCCCACAAGAACCGACTTCTAAGTCGGGATCAGATCCCAGCGAAAAAGAAAGACGAAGTCAAGAGAAGAAAGGACAAGGCTCCCTCCCGCAAAGAGGGATCAATGCAAAAATGATTGTCATCTCGCTGAATGCTCGAGGGCTAACCGACCCCTCAAGAGCGACCATCATTGGTCAATGGCTTCGCGACATTAGCTTAAACCCAGACTTTATATGTATTCAAGAGATTAAAATTGACGGAGAAGACCTTCAGAAGCGGCTCAGACAGATCTCCTCGGCCCATGTGTGGATCCCAACGAAGCACCAGCAGGGGTCTGGAGGAACGGTTATCGGTGTTAAACAACTCTGGTTTGAAAAGCTTGTGAACTCCATTGAAGATGTAAGTCACCGTTGGATTGCTGTCTCTTTTGGTGCTCCGCTTTGTGTTACTTTGGTTTCTTTGTACGCCCCTAACGGGGATTTGGAGAGACTGAACACTTGGGCTTCCTTAGACTCGCTTCCCCACAACGTGCTTATTTGTGGAGACTTCAACATGGTGGAAGACCCTATGGATAGATGGATGGGCAAGGGCAGGGTCATCGACAGTCGGGAGAAAGACACGTGGGACATGACCAAACTCCACTTGGATTTGATTGAGTTCAAAGACTCGAGTGGCTTTTCTTGGTCGAATCTCCAAGCGGGCGAGGACCTGAGGAAAGCTAGACTCGATAGATGCTACATCTCTCAGAGTTTTACTCAACAGTGGGGCCTCCCTACCATCACGCAACGCACTGACCTCACTATCTCTGATCACTACCCGATCGTTATCACTTTTCAACCTTCCAACAAAATCCGCAAGGCTCCGTGGTTCCATGCCAACGCTTCCACCTTCTCTCTCCCTTCTGTCCACCAAGAAATTGCCGATGTGTGGAAAGTGGCGTTCGCCTCTGGCTTGGCCCCGGCCAAGTGCTGGAGAAGTGCGGTCGACAAGTCTCATAAGATCATGATCAGAACTAAGAAGATGCTCGAGACTGTGCGGCGGGCTCGTAGGGAAGCCCTGTACCACAGACTCTGGCGGCTCGAGGAGGAAGTGAACAAAGGAAAACAACAAGCCCAGAAAGGCCTCAGAAAAATCAGAGCAATGTTGAGATACGAGGAAGAAATACAAAGGCAAAACTTGCAGATCTTCTTCAAGGAGTGGTGGGCTGGCAAAGCCGACAAACCCACCAAAGAGATGTGTCGTATCCTTAAAAGGAAACACAACAGAGAGTCGATCCCACTACTGCTTGACCCACATGGCAATGTGTGCAATTCGGAAGAAGATAATTTTGGCATCATCGAGGGGCACTTCACGAGACTTCTGGGAACCTCGAACCCCCTTTCCCACCATAGAAGGGACTGTATGGCTGCCATTTCTAGGGTTTCCCCCCGGAGGATACCACCCAACCTCCACTCCCTTCTTCATGCCCCTATATCGGAATCAGAAATCATTGAGGTCATTGATGCCCTCCCTCTCGGTAAAAGCCCGGGACCCGACGGACTCACTAACGAGTTCTTTAAATCCTTCAAGCTGGTGGTTGCCACCCCTCTCTGGATGGTTTGGCAAGAAGCGCTAAAGTTTGGTGCTCTTCCTTCTTGTCTAAATAATGGAATTATCAAGTTGATATATAAGAAGGGGGAAAAGAATAGAATCGAGAACTGGCGGCCTATTACGATGCTCCAAACAGGATACAAGATCATCGCCAAAGTCATTGCCAACAGACTCTCGTGCCACCTGAGATCTTGGCTTAGTGAGGATCAAAAAGGTTTCATCAAAGGCAGGTCTATCCTGGAAACCATTATGGATATTTGGGAAGGTATTCAATTTGCAAAAGAGTCTAATCAAGATGTGGTTTTCCTCAAGATCGACTTTGACAAAGCCTACGACAGGCTAGAATGGGACTATATTCTGCAGTCGCTCAAAGATCTCGGACTTAGTCAGAAATTCACCAAGATGGTCGCGACCCTTCTCGGAAACGCAACGACCCAGATTAACGTTAACGGCAAACTTTCGAAGGCGATCCATCTTAGAAGATCGATTAGACAAGGGTGCCCTCTGGCCCCCCTTCTTTTTGCCATCGCCACTGAGGGGCTGAGCAGACTTGTGGCTCATCAAGTGGAGGCTGGCAATATCAAAGGCCTCCGGCTGCCTCACGACCACAGTCAAATCATCATGAGACTTTTTGCTGATGATATGAACGCGTTCGTCCACAATGATAATACCAGCCTGGAGACCTTCTGGAGGTGTCTTGCTACCTTTTGTGATGCCTCTGGATCCAAAATCAACCACTCCAAGACCGCCTTTAGGGCTATCGTGGGGCAGCATCCTGGCCTTCTCACTGATCATGGCTGTCAAATCATCCCGCAGGGCCAAATCCTTCGACTTCTTGGAATCCCCTTGGGGTTTGGCGTCTCTATGGAGCAGCGATGGAACTGGGTGCTGGCTAAACTTGAAAACAAACTTAACTTTTGGAGAGGTATGCAAATCAATCTCGCTGGGCGTGCGATGGTTATCAACACGTTCCTCCTCTCTTCTACCATCTATTTCCTCTCTTGTTGGAGACCGAATGAGCAAGGCTTGTCCAAACTGAATAGTATTTGTAGAAACTTTCTTTGGACGGGTGATCATAACAGAAGGGGGGTGCCTAAAATCAAATGGGCCATCTGCACTAGCCCTAGAGATAGCGGGGGGCTCGGTATCCTGGACATTGGGTGTATGGCTAACAAACTGGCAGCCAAATGGATGATTAAGGCTTGGTGCAATAGGGAGGCCTCGTGGGCCAAGCTGATCTTCAGAAACAAGAATGAGTTGGCCCTCACGGGGTTCCCGAACTGGAAGAATCTTGACATCATGACCCTGCTTTTCTCCCCGATCCCCGTCTTCCCGAAAGGCTCCAATCTCGTGTGCTCCCTTTGGAAGGGCTGGAATAAAGTCAAAAGCTTCGCAAGAATTAGTGAGGACTGGAAGTGGGCGGCTGGAATCAAACAAAACGACTCTATCTGGTTCCCGATACATGGCATCCGGAGTGTGGAGTCGTGGAACATTCAAAACGCCAAGAAGCTATGGAACAAAGGATTCAAAAAATGGAAACACCTCTGGAAACATGACACCAACAACTGGATCAACTTCGAGGATATTGACCCTCGCATAAACATCTCCTACGAAGAATGAAACACTTTGCAAAGCAGATGCCTCGCTTGGGATCGTCACAAGACTCGCCTTCTCATGGGACACGACACACCCAACTCGCTTGGTCTCAAATGGCACAATGGAAATAGCCTACTCAAAATCCCGAACATCAAAGAAACAGCTGACCTCCAGATCAGCCTCAACAAGAAGTGGTGCCTGTCTTGGACGCGGCTTCGGTGGGACATGAAATTCATGGGGATCTGGCACCCCCTCATTGAGATTAAGAAGTCTGTCCTCTTATGGCAAATTCTTCATCGAGGAATTTGGACCAACCATAAGGCTAGCAAACTTTGTGGGATCCCTCCTTGGTGCAAACGCTGCCACCGCGCTATCGAAGATGTCCCACACATCTTCCTTACTTGCCCCAACTCCTACAGAATCTGGCAGACGGTTGGAATGAAAATCAGACTTCAAAAACAGCTTAGTTGGAAACAAGTCCTTTTGGGAGAAGCGATCGGCTGCTCTGCGACACTCTGGAACGCCATCAGAGGGGAAGTCCTGTGGAAAATTTGGCGGGAGAGGTGTGCTCTCAACTTCGGCGATCCCCCCAGGGAGTGGTCGATTGAGAAATCACTATTCCTCCTGGGCAAAAGGATCGCTAACAGTAAGAAGTCCCCCCCCTTCAGGCACCATCAAGTCCTCCTTTTGATCAACAACAAGCTCAAGCCCAAGTGGGCCCCGCATGAGGGCGACGAGAGGGTGATTAACCTTCTCTGTAATGCAACCTAGGATTCAATCAAGCTTCCCCTGCTTTGTGGGATTTGGGGGGTCCCGTGGGCACTAGTCCCCTTCTTTTGTACCTTTGTTTCTTAATTTAATTCAAGTCCGGGAGAGTAGGCTATTGCCGAACTTCCTTTATAACTTTGTGATAGAATATATGGGAGATAAACTTCACCTATCTGAAACTCGACCTGCATGCAAATCGAAAGATTTTATTAACTGTCTTCCTTTTTGAGCATGATTCTTGGGGGGGGGGGGGCATTAGAATAAATAGAGAGGGAGAAGGGTGAGAAAGAAAGGGAAAGAAAGAGAAAGAAAGAGAAAGAAAGAGAGAGAGAGAGAGAGGGAGAAGGAGATAAAATAGAAAGAACTACAAAGGTGGATATACACACAAAGAGAAAGGCAATAAGAGAGAGACAAGTAAAAAGACAACGAAAGACAAGAACTAAGAGATAAATAAATAAATAAATAAATAAAGATAGAGAGAGAAAGAGAGAGAAATGGGGAAGAGAAAGAGGAAGAGAGAGAGGGACACACTAATAGATGAAAAAGGGAGAGAAAGACAAAAGCATGCACAAATGTATAGTCTTGAGTGAATTTCATATGCATTACATACATTTATATGCATTTTAATAATCATATTTGTTACCATTACTGGCCATGTGAAAGGTCAACTGGCCATAGGACACTTCTTTGTATATGCTTTTTAATAAAACATATAGTGGTCTGGTCAGCCATAGACTCTAAGTTTGACCACATTTGTAACACCTAACAGGTTTGTGTTCGTGCTCCCTCCATATTGTGTTTTTTGTGTATTCTACAGCCTCTCTGCAGAGTACCATGTGCAACACTTGGAGCTCAATTTTCTACTCTGAGGATATCATGATGGAGCTCTGGCCAAGTGTACCATTCGATTGCACTTGATAGATAATGTTAACTTTATAGTATTAGATTGTGAAAGTGCAGAGGAGCTTTGGAAGAAGTTATGCAATACATATGAAAAAGAGACAGCATCAAATAAAGTGTATCTGATGAGAAAGTCATGTCGGGATTCCCATTGCATATATTGGAGAGAAAGTTTGTTGGGATGGAAGAGATGATCAACCACATGCCTTGATAGCTTTGTGTTTCCAACATGGCACTATCTCTCACACTTTGTCATTCAAGATAGTAACGGATGCTTGAGATACACTAGCAACTTTATACCCAACAAGAAATGATGCTTGCATTTCTTACCTTCAAAAACAGGCAGACAATGAGAATTTGAATGAAAGATATTCTATGAAAAGTTTTTTGACAAAGATCAAAGATTTGAAGGAGTAATTGATTTTTGGTGGTGAAATCTTGCCAAATAGTTGAGTTAGGCAAACTGTTCTTAAGGGTCTTCTATGTTCAAACATCAAGCTTACACTATGCTTGAGGTGGATTTGATCTACATCAAAACACTATCATTTGGATTATGTCAAAAGATTTCCATTGGAGAGTTCTTTTACTTATGCTCATTTACTGTATTTTTTTAAAAACTTTTTTATGGATCATTTACCATTGTAAAAGCATAGAGCTTTACATATGTAAAAGGAGACATTGAGAGCTCAAATTCCACAAATTTTAGATGGTTGAGATTGGCAATCAATGAATTAATCAGTCACCCAAAAGTAGATAAAGTTAGATCCTCACTTTTCCTAGATTGTAGGAATGTGAATTGATTCTCTTCAACAACTAATTGTGCCTTAATTTGAATTCAAAATCCACTTGTAAAAGTCAGTGAGAACTTCAAGAGTCCATATAAATACTTCAAATCACTTTTACATTACATTAAAGCAATATACATACACTTGTGGCCATCATTGTCTTGGACCCTTCATTTCTCTGCATCATCTTCTTTAACATTAGTAAACTTGCAGAGGCTACTACTCTCTCTATAGAGCTCCAAATTGGATGGCTGCGAGTTCATTGGAAACATATTAGTGTCTAGCTTATGTATGAAAATTTTTGAAAAAATTGGTTTAGTAACTTTGGGAAAATCGTAGTTTTTTTGTCTTGGGGTTTATCTCTATTGATGATTACAGTAGATGGAAAGTCCTTTATTTCATGAAGAATAAGGATGAGGTATTTACATGTTTCAAGAAGTACTTGGCATTAGTTGAAAACCAGACAGGAAGGAGCTTGAAGAGGATCAGATCTAATGGAGGTGGTGAGTATTTTTCACATGAATTTGATTCATTTCTACAGGACAGAGGCATAAAGAGGGTAGTAACAACCAGATACACTCGTGAATTGAATGGAGTGACAGAGAGAAGGAACATGTTAATTGTTGAAGCTGCTAGGTCTATGTTAAATGAGAAGAAGTTACCTAATTACCTATGGGCAAAGGCTATTTCTACAGCCACCTACTTGGCCAACAAGCTTCCATCCAAATCATTGGATGGTATAACACCCTATGAAGCATGGAATGGCAAGAGACCCTCATTGGACCATTGCAAAATATTTGGGTGCATTGCTTATGCACACATCCCCTCACAAATCAAAGGAAAGCTGGACCCTAAAGCTGAGAAATGTATATTTATTGGGTATGATCAGAAGCAAAAGGGGTATAGGCTATACAATCCCACTAACAAAGCATTTATAGTTAGTAGGGATGTAGTGTTTTATGAAAATAATTCATGGTTTGAAGATGATTGCCGGAAAGTCAAGTTACCATATGATCTCAAAAAGGATTTTCCAAGCCTCACTCAAGAAGATCAACACTTAGCAGAAGATATCAACTCAGAGGATGAAGAACAGATTGACTTGAAGGCTTGGAATTCAAGAGGCAAGATCAAACTCAAGCAATTAGAAGACATACCAAAGTCTTCAAATCAAGCACTAAGTATATCACAAAGAGAAAGCAAGAAGCCCCTAAGGTATGGATATGATACATCTTTAGTCACCAAGCTCTCTGTGTATATCACTAAAGACTCTATGACAGAAGAGCCTTCTTCATTTGAAGAGGCTAGGAAGAAGAAAGAATGGAGAGAAGCCATGCAGAAAGAAGTGGAAACACTTGAGGAAAATCATACTTGGGATCTAGTCCCCAAGAAGCCAGCATGAAGGTAATTGGATCCAAGCGGATTACAAAATCAAAAAGAACTTAGATGGCTCTATAAATAGGTACAAGGCAAGGTTAGTGAAGAAAGGATTTTCCCAAACTCATGGAGTGGACTATGAAGAAATGTTTTCACCTATGGCAAAGATGCCAACAATTAGGGTTTTGGTAAGTGTTGCTGCTTCTAAAAATTGGAATCTATATCAGTTAGATTTCAAGAATGCATTCTTAAATGAATGGATATCAGAAGAAGTGTATATGGCACAACCACCAGGTTTTGAAGATGACAATAAAACAGGTTATGTATGCAAGATAAAGAAGGCACTCTATAGTCTCAAGCAAGCTCCTAGAGCTTGGAACCATAGACTTGTTACTTATTTGCAGGACCAAGGGTTTGTGGCAAGCAAGGTAGATTCTTCTTTTTTTGTTAAGAAGAACAAATTAGAAATTGGTAAGTATTTCCACCAACCTTGCCTTGTACCTATTGGTAGGTCCAAGGGTTTGTATAATGAATGAAGTGTTGTTCTATCCCTTCACCTTTGACATAGATATAAAGATGTATTCTGATGCAGATCGGGCTGGCTCCAAGGATGATAGGAGGAGCACTTCTGGGTATCTATCATTTGCAGGTTCAAAGCTTATATCTTCTTCATCTAAGAAGCAACCAATTGTGGCCTTATCTTCCACATAATCAACATCCTGCTTGTACTCTTCTACATATAATCCATCAGCATTGAACCTGACTTGTAATCCTTGGTCAATCATTTGTCCAACAGAAACCAGATTCTTTGTTATATTTGGAACATGCAGCACATCAGCAAGATTTTTTACCTTTCCATCCTCCATAGATAGTGCTATGTTTCTTGTATGCTCAATATGATGTGATGTGTCATCACCTGTTTCAATATATCCAAGAACTGGCAATTTCTGGAAAGTACTAAACCATTCTGCATGACTCGTTATGTGATTTGAAGCACCTGAATCAACATACCAGACATTTTCATTTGATTTTAAAACACAGGTAGAAATTGTATTCATCATGTGATGTTGAACCATAAATAGCTTCTCAGAATCATTTGCACTTGTGGATGCATAGTTGTTTTGCTTCCTTCTATTATTTCGATTCTTCAACTTGCAATCACGTTCAAAGTGTCCAGGTTTACCACAATTCTAGTAGCCTTTACTATCATTACTTGAATCATTTCTTTGGAAATTTTTGCGACCTCTTTGGCTCCCCCTGCCTGGAAATTGTCCTCTTCCTCCTACATGATTCTGATGTTGACCTTGGTCTTGGTTACTGTTTCCTCTTCCACTTTCGAAACATCTACCTCTGCCTCTTCCTCTGCCAGAGTAGAATACCTACTCAGAACTAGGCTTTCCTTGGAAGTTTGAATCCTCACCAAGATTCTTTTCTTCAATAATCAACATAGATACCAGATCAGCAAAATTTGGATATCTTCCCTAGTCAGTATAGAAGTTCTAAACTGGTTATATGCAGCTCCGAAACCACGAAGACATACTTCCATGGTGTAGTCACTTACCGACATGCTCTTCTTCTCCAATGTATGTAGCTTGTTCTTGAGTTGCAATTTTCGTGCCTTTGTATTGGTCTCATACAATGTGACCAAATTGTTCCAAGCCTCTTTTGGAGTCTTGGCATCCTATATGTGTCGAATCATGCTATCTTGTATGCTAATAGATAGCCACTACATTACCTTTCGTGCTCCTTAATTCCATTCCTCATATTCTCTTACCTGATCTGCAGTCCGATTTTTTTCTGGTAACTGCGGAGCATTTTCATTCTCTCCTTCGACTTACTTCCAATAGCCTTTTCCCATCAAGAAATTTATCATTCTGAATCTCCAAGCATGGAAGTTGTTCTTGTCCAGCGTATCTCTCATAAGTTGACTCATTCCATCTGCGTTTTCCAAATTTGCAGCAATTCACAACACTACAAAACACTACAAGCAGCACTTCTTCTTGAATATTTTTGCTTTATGACGTGACAGTTCGATCTTAGAAAAACACACTTTTTTTATATCAACAATATACAGAATTGCTTGAAATTCTAGATCTCGAATATATGAGTGTTGCAGAACAAAATGCAAGTTATAGTTTTTGAAACTGACCTGGTTTTTTTGTGGGCCCCACCTTGCGGGCTCGAAGCAGAGGTTGAGATGGCTCCAAAACTTTGATATGACACACCGATTTTTGTAGCAAACGGAGGTCATTTGTGAATCGCATTTTCTCCATGCCTTGCTGCGTACTCTTCACCGTCGCCTTCTCCATGAGCTCTCTACAACCATGCTGGCTCTGATACCATGTCACGAGGAAGGAGATAAGGAAGAGAGCTCTCTACACACACTCTGACTCTCAAGGAGAAGCACACACAGATTGAGGCAAGGAAGAATGATCTTCTTCTTCTTCTTCTATTACATAAAAAGGAATGTACAAGAATGACCTAGAAAACAAAAATACAAAAAGTGCAATATATAAAGATCAGTACATAAGGAAAAACCTAATGTCCGCAAATGAGTGAGCTAGCAAGGAACAAAGGTGCCATCACTCTCAGTAGATAAATCTAATAAAGCTCAATGAAGTATCCCTGACATATATCGGCGTGACCACTATACATGTCAGAGAAACGAAAAACTAGTACGTGTCATCCTGGATCATCACATGTTGAGCTTGATAACTCAACATAGAGTACATTGATGTTTTATTCCATGTTCATCCAAAAATGCATTAAAGTGCAAAGAAATATATTTCCCCCTTGATCAAAATGGCGGGTGTCCATCTTACATGTTGACAGATTTTCAGCCAAAACAAAAAATTGTTTAAAGCTTATAAACGCTTCTGGCTTTGCTTTCAATCGATATACCAATGCGTGCCTAGAAAAAACCATCAATGAAAGTCACAAAGTAAAGATAGTATCCAAAAGAGGGTGTCTGCATAGGATCTCAAACATCACTATGAACAAGCTACAAATTTTGAGTAGTTGGAACTCAACCATCTTTTGGAAACGAGGAACGTTGCATTTTATCAAAATATAGCATTCATAAACATGTTTACCAAGTGCCTCGAGTTTGGGCAAAGAGGACACCATTTCAGATTTTTGCAAGTATAGAAAGCTATTAAACTTTAGATGACCAAAGCATGCATTTAAAGCTTTGCATCTAACATAGCTTGAGAATCATGTACTGCACATGCTAAATCACTCATAGATTTGTCATAGTATATGAGCTTATATAGTCGATGACATAAAATGCTTGAATCAATAATGACATCGCCATTTGATAGATCATGAACTCTACATCTGTCATCAAAAAATTTCACAACCAAGACAATATTGGCTATGTTAAAAACAAAGAAGTAAGCTCGTATATATTTTTGCAAAAAGGATTTTCTTCAAGTAGAAGGAAAATACAAAAATGAAAACTAAAAGCATTTACTTCAGCAAGTAGTGGAGGCCAAAAGAGAATCAATCAAAAGAGAATCAAATCCAAAAAACTGAACTGTAGGAGGAGTGGTTGTCCAAAGTAGTGGAGAAATGATGGAGAAGAGCTCTCAAACTCATCATGAGAGATTTTGGTCACTTGGCTATAAAAGAGGCAAGGGAGGACACTCAAGAATAGAGGAATCTCTCAATATATGTATCCAATTTTAGTGTTTAAACATTCTTTGGAAAGCTTATCTTGATTAATTCCTCTATCTAAAATAGTTTTATGAGATTCTTTATGCTCTGTGAGTTATTCAGTTTTTAGTGAAGTCCAGTTTTCAGCCTAACTGAGTGGACAGGTAGCCTATTTTGTATCAATGCGTTGCCAACCAAAATCTACTCCAAATTGAGTGTTTAATAGCTCATTTTAAAGCTATAGGTGTTTAATTTGAGTGACCAAAGTTTCAAGTTCATTTCATTTTTCAATTGGTACCCGATTTCATTTGAAGTTTCAGTTGTTGGCAAGAGTCTTGATCCTGAGAAGGTCTTCTATACTTTTCGCTTCGATTAGGAGAGGAATTCTCCAACAATTGGTATACGAGCATTTGGATTTTGAAGAGGCAAAGCATTGGAACTGAAGTGAAGCAAAGGAGAAGCTACAAATCAAGGGCGAGCTTCGTGAATTCAAGAAAGAGCGCCACAACATACTTGAGGTAAACTTCAATCTTGGAAGTTTTCAATGGCTGATTTAGGACAACAAGTTGAGAAGTTAGACAAAGATAATTTTCAGTCTTGGAGGTATAGAATGACAAATTACCTTAAAGGTAAAGGTTTGCGGAGTCTAGTTAGTGGAGATGATCCACAACCGGTGGACCTTGAAGATCCCAACATTACTCCGGCACAAAGGAGACAATTTGCTGATTGGGAAGAGAGGAATCGAAGGGTGATGTTCCTCATCTCACAAGTTATTTCTAACACTATGATTGGTCATGTGCAAAGCTTAGAAACAGCCAAGGAAGTTTGGGAAGCATTAGAGAAGGTGTATGTTACCTCAACAAGGTCTCGGAGGATGCAACTCAAGAACGAGCTCAACAACATGAAGAAAAGCTCAAACCAAAGCATTAGTGAGTATACATTGAGGATCAAGGAGCTTCGAGATCAGCTAGCATCAGTTGGATGCAAGATAGAAGAGGAAGACATCGTCCAAACAGCCCTCAATGGCTTGAGGAGTGAAGAAAAGTGGAAGCCCCTCATCACAAACATTCTCTATAGAGATCCTCTACCAACATTCGACGAGATTATACCAAATCTTGTGGCTGAAGAGGTAGCTCAACAAGGAGAAGGCAACAAAGGTAAGGACAGCCATAGTCAAATGTTATATGCACGAAGAGGTAGAGGAAGGAACTCAAGAGGAGGCTCGAGAGCAAGAGGAAGAGGCTACAACAACACAAATTTCAGCCAACACAACTCAGAGGACAACAAGGACAACTCAAATGACAACACACATGGAAGAGGTCGAGGAAGAAATAGAGGAAGAGGTCGAGGTTCATACAATCCCTACAAAGGTATAACATGTTATCATTGTGGTAAACTAGGACATTATGGAAATGATTGTTGGCAAAAGAATGGAAGAAAATGGAGGCAACCAAAGGAGCCAAAATAACTATGCTAGTACATCAAGTGAAGGAGACAAGCAAACCATGCTTGCCATGAAGCATGACTACAACAACTCAATGATTTTGTCATTAAAGAAATGCATGAACCATCTTACATGGGTCATAGAGGCATACAAAGCACCATTTCTGTTTGCAAAGATTTCTTCTTTTGGCCACACATGGAAAAAGATATTACACATTATGTTTCTCAATGCATTCTATGTCAGCGTGTCAAACATCATCCTGGTAAACCATTTGGATTATTAATGCCACTTCCCAATCCAAATGAACTATGGCAACAAATCTCTATGGATTTTATCACAGGTCTTCCCATCACTTCATCACATAATGATATGATTTGGACAATAGTTGATAGGTTTAGTAAATATGCATACTTCATTCCATGTAGAAAAACTTTGACTGTATCTCAAGCTGCAAAATTATTCATTAAATGCATTTTTTCCACATCATGGATTTCCTAAAGTAATGTTATCTGATCGTGATGTTAGATTTTTTAATCATTTCTGGGTTGCCTTATTTCAATATTTTGGTTCTCAAAATAGATTTTAGTTCTGCATTTCATCCTGAAAGTAATGGACAAAGTGAGGCTACAAACAGACTATTGTTGATTTATTGCGTTGTTATTCATTAGATAATCCTAGTAAGTGGGATGAAAAGTTGACATTGCTTCAATTTGCTTACAATAACACTGCACACACCACTACTAGTTGTGCTCCTTTTGAAATTGTTTTTCCTAAAAAGTAAGAGCTCCATGAACATTTCCATGCATGTGTTTTTACATGGCACTGCTTTTTTCAACTGAGGGGCATGTTATAAATTATGGAATAAGTTGAACAATGCATTGTTGGATTGTAACATGGAATATGTTGAACAATGCATTGTTGGAGTGTTAAATTATTACTGAACAATGCATTGTTAGAGTGTTAAATTATTGATGTATTAATATGTTTTTTGATGTTTCTGATATAGTAGTTGAAGGTTCGTGAGGAGCGTGCAAAGCGTGAAAGGGTGGATATCAGTAATCTGAATAATTATTATTTAGCTTGTAAATAAACCCGCATAGAAGGTTCTATTGTTAGAAACAGTTAGGAAAGTAACGGTTAGAATAAGGATCGTTGTAGACTGTAGTTTCTGTTATTGAAAGCAATGGCTTTCTGTAAAAGTTATCAACTTTTAGTTTCATGCTTGCTTTTCGAAGCCGCTCTCATGTAACCACTCTTTTCGACGTAATCCAAATTCCTATAATTGCATGCACTCTGTGGACTGTCGAAACAGAGTACATGGGGGGAGATTGCACGCAATGCTGCGTTCAGTCTTCTCTCTTATTATCTCTATTCTTCTGTGTGTTTTATGCGTTCGTAATCTCTATATGTGCGTGAGCAAGATCCTGACAACAAAAAGCCTTGCCATGGGGGTCTCTCTTATGAATGCATAGGTCTCTCTATGATGGTAAAAGCAGAGTGTAAGTATCTTTATTTCTTATATTTTAAACATAAAGAGTTATGAAGTTTACAGATTCAAACTAGTTTGGAGGCTGAGCTAGCTTCTGTTGATGATTGGATCCCACAGATGCACTAATTCACACAAAAATACTCAGAAAATAGAAAGAGATAAGAGACGAAAAGAGACGACACAAGATAGGGTACAATCTCCCCCCATATGCTCTCATGGAAAACTCTATGAGAGCATGTGTATTTATAGGTATTTCTTAATATCTCTTGAATAGAAGATACATGAGGGCCACGCTTTGAATATTATGCTTTTGCTTTATTTATAAAAATAGCTAAAAATACTATCTTCTAAAAATAACTATTTTTTCTAAAAATATTCTTCTATATATCTCCAAAAGTATTTGAATAAATCCATGCCTGTTCACACCTCATGAATCTTCACCTGCTAAATCAAAACACAAAACACATTAGAATCCTCAAGACATTAAACCTTTATTCTAAATATTCCATAAAGTATAACATGCCCCCTACTTTTCAAGCAACTGATCTCAGTTGATAAGAATAAAATAGACATGGATGGCCAATCACATTTCCCATCACTGAACAATCATAAGCATGCTCCATGTAAAAACACATGCATGGAACTAGAAAACTGGAATTTAATGTGATAGTGAATGATAAACATGGCTTAACTCTAAATGCAATCCAAAAGTGATTATCACTTAGTAACCATGGATTTATACTTGAATGCATGTGCATACAAATTTGCTAAAAATTTTGGCAGCAGAACGATGCAATTTTGAATTTAATGCAATAAGAGAGCAACCATGCATATAAGTTGACAAGAGCCTTATCTGGAGGTTTAAAAAATCATTTGCAGGTGTGTGAAGATATTGACAATGGTCCATCCATCATCCGAATAGCGTACCAATATTCATCCAAAAGTATTCTTCTAAGTATCTCCAAAAATATTTGAATAAGTCCATGCACGTTCACAGTTCATGAATCTCACCTGCTAAATCAAAACACAAAACACATTAAAATCCTCAAGGCATTAAACCTTCATTCCAAATATTCCATAAAGTATAACATTACAAAAAAGAACATCTCGATCCGACAAAATAACTTTTGGAAAACAATGATGTGGAAAAATACATTTAATAAATAGCTTAGCAGCTTGAGGTGTAGAAAGATTCTTTTTACAAGGGATGAAATATGCTTGTTTACTAAACTTATCAGCAATTATCCAAATCATATCATTATGTGTTGAAGTTGTAGGAAGACTAGTCATAAAATCCATAGAAATTTGTTCCCATGGTCCATAGGTATGGGAAGTGGCATTAACAATCCAAATGCTTTACCATGATGTCTTTTGACACGTTAACACACAATGTAATGGGAAACATACTATGTAATATCCTTTTCCATATTGGGTCAAAAGAAGAATTCTTTACATGTAGAAATGGTACTTTGTATGCCCCTATGACCCATATATAATGGTTCATGCATCTCTTTCATAACAAATTCTTTTAAACCTTGTGTAATGCATAGCTTGTGCTCAAAATACAATAATCTATTATGAAAAGTGTAGTGATCCTCACTAAATGTGGTAGAATTATTAAAAGCATCATTCGCTTATTAACGTGTGCATGACACCCAAGATATCTCAGTCATACGTTAACTAGTATTTAACCATACCAGCGCAGGTGGGATAAAATCAATGCGTAGACCTAAGGAGGTAGAACTTTCTTTTATTTTTCCTCTTTGTACTTTACACTCACGAAGAGCACAGATATTACCTGACTATATATTGAGTGTGCTGCGGAGGGACCCGAATGACAGCATGCTCATGTGGCTCTTTAGCCATCAAAGACAATGCACAACTCCATTCGTATTTTATTTTGAACTGTCTAAAGAGCTCATCTCTTGCGCGCGTTCTTCACGATGAGTAGGTGCTGCATTTATAGCCAGCAAGGAGGCCACAGACGAAGAAGTGATTGGTTGGCAGACCTATATGTACTGTTTTAGAGCTTGATGAGGCTATGTGGGATAATCAAGCCATCTCTGAAGCGTCCCGATGTGCTCACTATGTATATGCACATTCTGGACTGAAGGGCAATAGACAAATCCATCGTTCAATCCATCGTGGAGGACTGATAGGAGATCGATTTACATAGTCAGCCATGGAGTTATGCATTGTATTTTGGAGAGGTGAAGATGTACGCTTAGGAAACAAACAGCATGAGACCCAACCCATACTTTGGCCTAAGGCATGAATTATGGAGACACTATAATATACTTGTTGACCGAGGAGCAAAAGCTTTCAGGTTGTACTTTGGAGTGCTTTCCATGTGAGAAGCAAGACCATGTGCATTTTTCACATCACAAGGGAGTTGATTGTTAGAGTTTTGCAAGCCATACATAAACTCAACATCGACAAATGCAATTGATCAAAAAAATTGAGCTCCTTCATGGCACTTGAACCCGAATCTTGGTTATCTTCAGAGCTTGAAGCTTCTCCATTGATCCATCAATGACTCTCTTTCGATCCTCATTTTGAAGCACAACTTATTCGGAGAAACTTCAAACATTTCCAACAAAGTGTGGACCCTCCTCAGCATTTGCACACACCTGCAAATTACTTTTTGAACCTCCAGATAAGTTGTCAATTTATATGCATCGTTGCTCTCTTTTTGCATCATATTGCATGTAGGATATGCAAGTTTTGCATCATACCTAGAGTATACACATTGTTTAGACATGGTTTGTCTTGTATGGTGCATGTATTCTTCTTTGATGGGACAAGTAAGTATTTTCTTGTAGGTTTACAAGGAGAAAGAATCTAAAATTTTCAGGATATGTAATTCCCTTTTGGCCATTTTGTAGATGGATTGTGCCTGTGGCACCAATATCACAAAAATTGTTTGTCGATTTTTTTTTTTCAAAATTATGTCGTTATGCTGCCAAAAGTTTTAGAAAATTCGTATGCACATGCATTCAAGTATAAATTCTTGGTTAGAAAATTGATTGTTATCTTATCATATTCAGTTTTGCATTTAGGTTCCCAAATAGACTTTAACCTTGCTTATCATTCACATTCACATTAAATTCCAGTTTTCCAATTCCATGCATGTGTTTTTACATGGAACATGTTAATGATTGTTCAGTGATGGGACACGTGACTAGCTATCCATGTCTATTTTATTCTTATCAATTGAGGTCAGTTGCTCGACAACTGGGGAGCATGTCATACTTTATGGAATATTTGGAATGAAGGTTTAATGCCTTGAGGATTTTAATGTGTTTTGTGTTTTGATTTAGCAGGTGAACATCCATGAGGATGTGACCACACATGGATTTATTCAAATACTATTGGAGATATTTAGAATAATATTTTTAGAAAATAGTAATTTTTAGAAGATATTTATTTTTAGCTACTTTTTGTAAAGAAAGTAGAAGCACGTTATTTTTAGGTTGGACCTCATGTATCTTCTATTTCAGGACATAATAAGAAATACCTATAAATACACAGGCTCTGATAGAGTTGTCCATGAGAGTATGTGGGGGGAGATTATACCCAATCTGGTGTCGTCTCTTGTCTCTTTCTATCTCTGAGTACTTTTGTGTGATTGTGTTTCTATACTATCCTCTCCCTTCATGGGTCTGCGGGATCGGAGCCTCAATAGGAAGAGTCATGACGTGTGAACGTGCATGGATTTATTCAAATACTTTTGGAGATATTTAGAAAAATATTTTTAGAAAAAATAGTTATTTTTCAAATATAGAATTTTTAGCTATTTTTATAAATAAAGCAAAAGCACGCTATTAAAAGCATGGTCCTCATGTATCTTCTATTCAGGAAATAATAAGAAATACCTACAAATACGCACGCTCTCATAAACAACTTTATGAGAGCATATGTATTTATATGTATCTTTTATTATGTCCTAAATAGAAGATACATGAGGGCCACACTTTTAATAGCGTGCTTTTGCTTTATTTGTAAAAATAGCTAAAAAACTATCTTCTAAAAATAACTATTTTTTCTAAAAATATTCTTCTAAATATCTCCAAAAGTATTTGAGTAAATCCCTACACCTCCACACATCATGAATCTTCACCTGCTGAATCAAAACACAAAACACATTAAAATCCTCAAGGCATTAACCTAACTTCTAGAATGAAAACTGAATTTCAACATGTTGCTTTCAAAAATTAATGCCTTCACTTCTTCCACCTCATCATAAAATACTACTAGGAGCTCATCCATCAGCCTGAGAAATGTATCAAGTTACTCTACAAGAGGAGGTAGAATAACGTCATTATGATCGAGGAGTATCTCGACAAAGGACTTATTAGATCGAGTTATTCACCTTTTACAACCCTAGTGATGTTGGTTTGTCAAAAAGGATGCTTCTTTCAAAATGTGTATAGACTTAAGAGCATTCAATAAAATTACAATAAAGCAGAGATATCTGATGCCTCATATCGATGATATTTTGGATGCACTAGGGTGTGCTATTATATATAATAAAATAGACTTAAATACTGGTTATCATCAAATAATAGTTAACGACGATGACGTACGTATAACAGCTTTTCGTACTAGACTTGGTCATTACGACTATCTTGTAATACCTTTTGGTTTGAATAATGCTCCAACTACTTTTATGATGCTCATAAATGATATTTTTTGTCTTTTTATTGATCCCTTTGTGGTTGATTTTGTAGATGATCTGTTGGTTTACAGTAAAAGTTTGAATGAGCATGAATGTCACTTGCATACAATTTTCAAATGTTGGATGAGAATACTTTGTATGTCAACCCAAAGAAGTCAGAGCTATGTTTATCTGAGGTTGAGTACCTAGGACATATCATTTTTGCAGATGGAATTAGAATGGATCCTCAAAACGTTTCTATGATGCTTGGTTGGTTGATTTCTTAGAATGAGTGCAAATTGCGATAATTCTTAGGATTATCCATCTTCTATATAAAATTCATTGCCTGTGATTCACACATAGCTACACCATTGATACATGTTTGTGTGGACTAGTGCACACAACAAGCTTTTGACACATTGAAACAAGCAGTTTTGTGTGCCCCAATTTTATTAATAGTAAATCCCCAAAATCCTTTTGAAATAAAAACTCTGCTACTGGCATTCGAGTTGGTGCAATTTTCACTCAAGATGGTAGACCAATAGTTTTCAAAACTAAGAAACTTTCTCTAGCTCAGAGAAATAGGCCTATCCATGAACAAGAATTATATGCAATAGTTCATGCTCTGGGGATTTGGAGAGACTATCTATATGGTGAAACTTTTAAGCTATACACAGATCATCACACATTGAAGTATTTCTGTTTCGAGACTGATCCTTTGGGAGATAGTCTAGATGGGCTAACTTGATGCAAGAATTTCATATGGAAATTATGTTGTAGATGCATTATCTTGTATTTGGCATCAAATGAGCTCCATAGTTCTTGACAGTGATTTAATCCAAGAGATCAAAGATTCAGAGATTGAAGATGATTATTGTCAATTTATAACTAATAAGTTTTTAGAAAGTAATCAAGATAAGGCATTTTCTAATTCTCAAGTGGAGCAAGGTTCTCTCAAAATGAAAGGAAATATTTTTGTGCCTAAGTCCCAAGAAGGGAAGCTTAGAAATGACATTATTTTTTAGCACCACAATGTACCTTGTGCAAGACATCTTGGTATTGAGAAAACTTTATAGTTGATCAAATGTACTTTTTGGTGGCCAAAGATGGTCAAAGATGTAAACAATGATGTAAGTCAGTGTTTTAAATGTCAAGTGAATAAAGCAGAGAGGATTAATCCTCTTCATGTCCTACAACCATTTGCAATACCACAATATTGTTGGGATAGTATTTCCATGGACTTAATAATGGGTTTACCTAGGACACCACAATAAAAGAATGCTATTCTTGTGGTGGTGGATCCTTTGAGTGAAATGGCACACTTTATCCCTACAAAGCAATCTGTGGAGGCTCCCCAAGTCATGGAACTATTTATTCAAAATAGTTTTAGACTGCATGGTCTACCAAAATCAATAGTTTCAGACAGCGATCCCAGATTTAAAGGAAATTTTTGGAAATAGGTGTTCAATAAGCTTCAAGTTCAACTCAAGATGATTAGTGGAGAGCATCCATAGATAGATTATTAGACAGAAAGCATTAATTAGATACTGGAAGATATGCTAAGGGCATATGTTTTAGAATAGCAAACAAATTGGGATAATTTCCTCCCATTAGTTAAGTTTGATTATAATAGTTGGAAGCACAAGACTACTAAGTTAGCACCTTTTGAGGTGATTTATGGATTTATTCCTCATAGTCCAGCTACCATTGGGTTAGGCAAGAAATCTCCGAGTTAAGTTTGCTTATAATAGTTGGAAGCACAAGACTACTACGTTAGCACCTTTTGAGGTGATTTATGGATTTTTTCCTCATAGTCCAGCTACCATTGCATTACGTAGGAAATCTCTCCATACCAAAGTATTTAGTAGCATGGACTAGTTGTCTACTCAGAGATGCTACTTGGAATTAGAAGCTCTGATTCAAAAACACTTTCCTTGATCACTAAGGATAGTGATGTGTAGAAAGGGGAGAGGGTGTTAGATTTATTTAGATCTCCATGGTCTACCATTGGTCTACCTACATTTGGTCGATGATCCTAACTGGGTCAAGGACCAGAGCTCGGGGGATCCAAAAACACTTTCCTACACAGATGCTACTTCGGAATTAGAAGCTTTGATTCAAAAACACTTTCCTTGATCACTAAGGACAGTGATGTGTAGAAAGGGGAGACGGTGTTAGATTTATTTAGACCTCCATGGTCTACCATTGGTCTACCTACATTTGGTCGATGATCCTAACCGGGTCAAGGATCAGAGCTCGGGGGATCCATGGCTCTAGCATGAATCTTCGAGGTTATTCCATCTCCTTAGAGTGGCCATATGAGGAGTATTTGGAGCCTAGAGAAGATTCTAGATGTGCCAAGGGTGAGGGCTATTTAAGGCTAGGAGGAGAGTGACAAGTAGCTAATTCGGATTTTGAGCATTTCTGCACATGGACATATACATTTTGATAGGAACACACAAACATTTAGATGTACATGGACAAATACAAGTTTTATTCTCACATATGAATATACATGATCGGGCATGCACATGCATTTTTAGGCGTGCACATGCAACACACATAAGGATGTATACACATGCACATAGATACCCATGTAGGTGAGCGCATATGTGAAGGAACATATACATACTTTAAATACACATTTAGACATACATGCATGCATGCTCTAACGCTTTTATGCAGGTACATGAAAATTTGGAATCAAGCTAAGATATGATCAATAGAAAACAACCATAACATCAAGAAATGAGCAGTTGGAGCTCTGTACAAGGTAAAATTCACCAAGATCACTTGTATTAGCATCGTGCCATAGGATTTTATTTTCATTTTATTTCCTTATAAATCTTTCCCATAATTTCTCCTACATCAACCTTCTTGACCAATATTTGTCTTGGTTGAATGTCCTTTTTATTTGATGCAACCAACGTAATCACAATCTTACTTTCGAATCACAACCATAGTAAGACCTTGGAAGAATCCTATTGCCACATGAACTTTCGAATCACAACCGTAGTAGGACCTTGGAAGAATCCTATTGCCACATGAGCAAATCAACTAGATGCAAGCAATACTAGGTGAAGTGACCAATTGTTCTTTAGCATTTTGGAATGCTATAAGAGGGAGAGGCCCTCTAGAAGATCTGCAATGAAAGGTGTGCTGCCAACTATGACAACCCTCGTTAAGAATGGTAGATGGAAAAATCTTGTTTCCTTTTATGCAAAAGAATCTTGAATTGTAAAAAACCCCTGACATTTAGACATCATGTATCTTGCGTCCACGAGAGGAAAAAGACTAAATTCAAGTGGACCACCCTAAGGAGGAGGAAAGGATTATTAAAATTCTTTGTAATGTTCTCTAACTCTAGAAAGTTTGTTTTAAGCTACCCCTGCTTTGTGGTGTTCCGGGGTCCTTTGGGTGCTATGTCTGTTCACTTGTAGAATGTTTTGTATCCAAACTTCCTTGTTCTTTCCATTAATTTAAAATTGGGTGAATGGGCTTTACATGAAATTTCTTTTATGAAAGGAAAAAGCCTTAAGATATGTCCTCCGATCAGTGTTGATTTTTGACGACCGCATTGCCCGTTTTGGCCATTTTTAACCGTAAAATACACTCAAACAAAATATTGAACCTTCAAAAAATACATAAAAGATATGAAATACAAGTATGATTTGCAGATAACCTTCCAAACCAAAGGGCATGGTGGACCGTCAAAATACAACAGTGCCTCCGATCCATTGCCGCTAGCAAAGAGTATAATATGTCAGTTCATAAGGAAACATATAAAAGAGAGATATCCAAGGAATCATGCCTCTCTACATTTCGTCCTTGAAAGCTTTTATTATTATTGTTATTATTATTATTATTATTATTACTACTATTATTATTTTTATTACTGTTAAGGATTTTATTATTATTGTTAAGGGTTTTATTTTCGATGTCATTGTCCGTTGGTGAAAACGAACAACAACGCCGATAGATAATACAGAGGTTGGCAAATGCGGATGTTCTCCGCAAAGAAACGTGGCATCGCCACATTCGCATATCTGATTTCCCTCACGTCTTGAAAGTATCTTCTGACAGTCATGTTTCATCCATTTCCTTTTCGTTATTTTCATAACATGACTTGTCACGAATGAATGACAGAAAATAGAGAAAAAGGACAACTACATGTGGAGCCATATTCATTCACCCTTCCCATCCGAGCATATGGTCATTTAAGAGGAATTCGCGCAAGATAAGTTGCACAACCTACATCTTCGAGATCTGATGGCTCATGTGGACTGCCCATTTTCGAGATCTGATGGCTCATGTAGGTCGCCTTAGCGTACGGAAACAAAATCAAAAGCTGCCTCAAAGAAGGTCGAACTTTGTGCCTAACTTTCGTGCTGGGTTCGTCCAAAGGCATTGAAATTTCTTGAAACCACACATGCAATGTCATCTGTAAAGTTTGTGCGTGTTAAGTGAGCGGGTTGGTCCTTTGCCTCTCAAGGTTGGGAGTCGGGGTTCAACCCCTGCAGGCTACAACAGGACATCCCTCAACACTGCTGTGGTGAGATTTCTAAACCAGCCCCTTCAAGGGATAGTTGGGTCCTCAAGTAATCCTTTTCAGCCCAAGCCTTGGGTTCAAACCTGTTCTCTTGAACCGCTTTATGAATCTCCGTTCTCGATTTCTACCTGAATGGGCTCTCTAGCTCTGAATCCTACTACTTGTTAGGCATTCAACCTTACTTTTATGATGAATAAGGTTCAATGGAGTTATGCTCGCTTTTCATTGTACCCTCAAATTAGTTGAAACTTCAAGGAAGAGTAGATCTGATTGATTGAACTTGCTTGCAGAAAATAATTATAATAATAAACATTTCTCAAAAGCAGGGATTAAGACTTCCGAGAAAGAGCTTACATCTCTGAATCATTTTATTCAGATCTGAATATAAGTCTTATTAATGTTGCATCCTATGAAGCAAGATAAATCTCATGTCTGCTGTGGAATGCGATCAGGGTGAGACTCTTTGGAAGATTTGGAGGGAGCGATGTGCTGTCAATTTTGGCCAAGCTCCTAAGGAATGGTCAATCAAGAAATGCTTGTTTCTTCTAGGTAAAAAAATCTCCCGGATAAGAGATCTCCACCGTTTAGACATCACTGTATTTATCTCCTCGAAAACAAGTTGAAACCCAAATGGGTCCCACATGAGGGTGATGATAGATTTATCTGCTTCATTTGTAATGCCCTCTAGCTTGCCATACTCCTTCCCTGCTTTGTGGGATTTGGGGGGTCCCATGGGCACTAGTCCCATTCACTTGTAACTTTTCTTCTTTATTTTAATTAAAGTCCGGGAGAATAGGCTAAGGCCGAACTTCCTTTTATTAAAAACAAAAACTTCTGTCTACAATGTGCATCTTAATGCTAAATAAGATTCGCCCAAGCTTTCATGGTTATTTCTGAGGGATGTATATGTTTCCATCTATCATCTCTAGGGCCTTAGAAGCAGGCTCCAAAACAGATGAGTGAAGCTGAAGCGGCTCAGCTCCCCTTAGAATATGTTCCGAATATGGCAAAGACAGCCAATGTTCGCTATAAGAATTTCTTTCAGTTTCCATGTTGCAAGCAATGTCTTGTCGAACTCTTGATTTTGAGCACAGAATGAAAGCTCCATGTTGATTCTGTACCTCTAGCTTACAAACAGACGAATAATAAAGCGCATTGCAGCCTATCCTGTAGTCACTAAGAGTATACATTAAGAGTTTTGGCGTTTCACAAGATCAGTCTCTAAAAGTATGGCGCTTGACAAGCTCAGTCTCCTTTTAACATGTATAGATATGCAATAATTGATTCAGTGGTGTAGAAGATGCTTAGACTGCACCTGTGCTAAAATTTCTCTTGCTGAAACATTGAAAATAATTGTGGGATATGAGTTCTATAGTATGTCGTCACTTATTTCTCTACAAGTCATCACTACTTGAATGGTTGCGTTGCTCACCTTCTCAATTACCATCTGTGACGATTGCGCATGGGAACTGATGGTATTATGCCTCGTGTCCTTCGCATCTTTAAATTGTGTCGATTCCCAGTTTTGTAATCCTCACTTTGACACCTCTTATGATCTTTTTTTCTCCTTTTGGGATTCTGTGTCTGTTCATAAAAGAACATATGATATGTCTGTTCATAAAAGAACATATAAAAGGGAGATTTCAAAGGAATCATGCCTCTCTACACTCCCATCCTTGAAAACTTTTATTATTATTATTATTATTATTATTATTATTATTACTATTACTACTACTATTATTTCTATTATTATTATTATTACTATTAAGGATTTTTTTTTTACTATTGTTAAGGGCTTTTTAATGTTAAGATTTACTTTATTATTATTGTTCAGGGTTTTATTTTAGATGTCGTTGTCCGTTTATAAAAACGAGCATCGATCGCCGACGGATAATACAGAGGTTGGCATATGCGGCTGTTCTCCGCAAAGAAACGTGGCATCCCCACATTCGCATATCTGATTTCCCTCTTGTCTTGAAAGTATCTTCTTACAGTCATGTTTCATCCATTTCCTTTTCGTTATTTTTATAACATGACTTGCCACGAATGAATGACAGCAAAGACAGAGAAGGACGATTAGATGTGGAGCCATATTCATTCAGCCTTCCCATCCCATCCAATTATATGGTCATACTGCGAATACAATTTTTCCACTTTTGTTACAGCTCAAATTTAAGAGGTATTTGCGTCCGATAAGTTGCAGAACGTACATCTTCGAGATCTGATGGCTCATCTGGACTGCCCTCTTTCTGGTGACGTTCAGAATGATTCAAAAGTAGGAAGCCTTTAGCGTACAAAAACAAAAACAAAAAGCTGTCTCAAAGAAGGTCGAACTTTGTCCCTAACTTTCGTTCTAGGTTCATCCAAAGGGATTGAAGTTTCTGGAAACCACACGGCCAATGTCATCTGTAAAGTTTGTGCGTGTTAACTGAGGGGGTTTGGTCCATTGCCTCTCAAGGCTAGGAGTGGGTTTTCAACCCCTGCGGGCTACAATACGACATGGCTCACCACTACTGTGGTGAAATTTGTAAACCAGCCCCTTCAAGGGATCGTTTGGTCTTCAAGTAATCCTCTTCAACCAGTTCTCTTGACTCGCTTTACGAATGTCCGTTCCTAGTTTATACCTTAAGGGGATCTCGAGCTCTGAATCGGCATTCAACCCTTACTTTGTGCGATGAATAAGGTCCCAAGGGTGTTATGCTCGCTAAGCATTGTACTTTAGAATTAGTTGAAACTTTGAGGAAGAGTACATCTGATTGGTTGAACTTGCTTGAAAAAACAATTTTTTGTAAAAAGCAGGATTAAGACTTCTGAGAAAGAGCTTACATCTGTGAATCATTTTGTTATGATCTGAATATAACTTAAATTAATGTTGCATCCAATGGAGCAAGGTAAATGTCCTGTCTACAAGGTGGATCTTAATCGTAAATAACAATCGCCCAAGCTTTCATGGTTATTTCTGAGAGCTGTATATGTTTCCATCTATCATCTCTAGGGCCTTAGAAGCAGGCTCCAAATCACATAACTGAAGCTGAAGCGGCTCAGCTCCCTTTACAACATGTTCCCAATATGGCAAAGACACCCAAAGTTCGCTATAAGAATTTCTTTCAGTTTCCATGTTGCAAGCAATATCTTGTCGAGCTCTTGATGTTCATATATATTTAGCTGATTCTTTGACAGTTTGCTTCACCCAATCATGCTTTGCATTACCGTTTTCGTCACCATTTTCCAGAGTTTTTGTAAGAAATTTACTCTTCCATAGATTTGTTGGTTGCTGAACCTTATATGAGATTATTCTTCATTTTGTCTACCATTATTGTACACCCCTCAATTCTATTTTCCTAACTTAAAGAATACTTAACTCACAGAAGTCTATACCTATGTGTTTTGTGAAAATTTATTTATCCTTATCATTTCCTTATGCAGTTATCAGTCCTTAATGTCTAGTTAGAACTTGTGTCTACTGTTATTATTATTATTATTATTATTATTATTATTATTATTATTATTATGATTATCATCATCATCATCATCATCACCATCATCACTATTAGTATTATTATTATAATACTACTCGTTATTATTATTACTATGATTATAATTATTATCCAACTCATTCTTCTTTTTTCCTTACAGTAAAATTTTGTCTTACATATGATGCTCTGAATAATCCTTGAAGTTTTCAATACACTAGACATATGCCACATAATAGGATATGAATTAGGGATCCAGCGGGCTCGAGGTTTAGTTTCATATTTGTCCATGTGAGAGTGGCATCGAATTGGGGTTTTAACCTTGAATTTGAGCTTTCAAAATCGTTTTAGAAACATATGTATACTTTTTCATGTCTGGAAGATTTGTCAGGTAATACTTTCCATTGATTCCATGACCTCCTTTCGTATCGCTATACATAGTATTTGTGTGTAAAAATAACAACTGATTTTAAAACTGGAACGAGGTGAATGAAGAGAATACACTTTTCAACAAGAGGTATTGAAAATTGGATACTAATACTGAAAGCAGATTCACGTATTTCTCATTTACCTGTATCTTCGCAAAATTATGTGTTGTGTTTGCATGTCCGTTTATTTAAGTTCCTCGGAATCCATGGTAGAGTTTACTTTGTGTATTTGATCTATTCATCTCTATAAGGTCGATGGCTGCCCTTTAGAATCAAGTTACATCCGAAATAAGTTAAATTTTGACTGCTTCATCATGAAAATCTCTATAAATAGAAGCGCTTTTTGTTTAGCCTTTTGAAAACTATCCATGTACCTTTCTCAAAGCTTGTGGGAGTTCAATGCTTGTAGGCTCCAGCACGATATCCCTCACCACTTGTGTAAATAAAGTTCTAAACCAAGACCTTATGGGGATGGTGGGATCTTCAACTAATCCTCTTCAATCGAGGTCTTCGGTTGAAACCACTTCTCTTGACTAGTTTTAAGAATGTCAGTTTCCAATTTCTATATTAAGGGTCTCTCAAGCTCTATTTCCTACCACTAGTTAGACATTCAACCTCTAGTTTGTGGGATTTAGAGAATCCCGTACTTTCAAATTAATTGAAACTTTGAGGAGGAGTCTATTTAAATGGTTAAACGTCCTTTCCTAAAAGAGAAAAGCAAAACCTTCAATCACTAAAAACAACGACTAAGACTTTTGAGATAGAGTTGAAATGTGTCAATCATATTTATTCAAATGTGTCACTTTTGTTAATGTTGCATCCTATGAAGCATGGGAAATATCTTGTCCACAATATGAATCTTAATCATAAATAAAAAACTACCAAATGTTTAATGGTTATTTCTAAGAGATGTATATGTTTCCATCTATCATCACTAGGGCCTTAGATCTAGGCACCAAAACAATGAGTGAAGGTCAAGCTCCTCACCTCCCTCTAGACCATCTTCTCAATATGTTAAGGAAACCAAATGCTAGCTATAAGAAGTGCTTTGAATTTCCATGTTGAAAGCAACGTCTTGTTGAAATATTCATATTAAGCACTGAATGAAAGCTCCAATGTTGATTCTATAGTTCTTGCATTATACTAGATGAGCAATAAACTGCATGTATGTCTATCGTGCCTTCTCTAAGTGTAGATATCAAAAGCTATTGCACTTTCAATGATAATTCTGTAAGAGTATGGCACCTAATAAGGTCAGTTTGCTCTCAAGATGTGGAAATAGTCATTAATCCATTCAGATGTAAAAATGCACTTGCTCAATCAAGAAAGAAGTCTTACAATGGCCAATTTAAAACGTGATGTTATTGATTTCTTTGTGTTTTAAAACTAATTTTCTACTTGATGACACCCTCTCTTGTTCCCATCATTCTCTTACATTAAAAATCATTAACTATCGTCTTGGAAATGTACTAGGGTAGGCACAATTACTATCCTATAACTTGAAAATAACAACACTCATTGTAAAATAAAATCATGATATTTTGATTACAGGACACCTTAAGATGTCAAGAATTTGGACCCTTCTTTTCTTAGCCATTCTTAATCAAGATGGAGCATCTACCTATTCCAATAGTTAGAAACTCCTAAAAATAGACTCATGGAACATATTCACAGCCTGCATCAATTATTACCTCTCAGAACTAAGTTTCTTTGATGGACAAATTGATGGTTAGGGGCTTTATAGTTAATATCGATGGGCAATGATTTCTTATGATCTACCTAAACTAAGTAATTCATGCTTAAGTAGTGTCTCCATGTATAGACCTTGATAATATTTTTTGCATTTCACTATTGAAATCCACGAGAAGGTTCAAGAGCTTCCCCATCTTCAAGGAGATTCATTCCTCGGTCACACCATATATCAGACTTACCTTTAGATCTAGTAGCAATTTATCCATAGACGTTGTGTACACTTTTGTATCGCTTTGGAAAGTTCCTAATTTTTGAAATATTCATCATAGTTTCAACAATTCTTATGGTCTTTTACACATTTGCGATGAATATTTCTTTATTTTCATACAAATCTTACATTCTATTTCTTTTCCGAACCGCCCAATAAATAACATGGTCCTCTTTTCTATCTTCCTCCTACTTGAAAAAATTAACTATAGATTTTTGTTTTTCTTTTGATAGCCATAGAAATATCTTCTTCTTATCTTCACTAATGTCTTCAGTGACTATAGAACTACTCCAACCACATTTCTTTGTATGAACTTTAACTAATTCCTTATCTTAATTGTGCGTATCTTGAATTTTTATGGTTGGGAATGTTATCAAGAATTTCCTAAAATATTGGCATCCACTTTTCTTATTTCAATTAACACTTACTTTTCCATGTGTATTAATTTTCATTTTCAGATAGAATGCATTTCAAGCAGGACCAACATTACTAAATAAATTGATGATTGGTTGATCCTCTTAGTTTCATGGTTGAATCAAGATACACAATTAGGTTCTTTATTGCATCCTAATTATCCACAAGTGTATGGTGCATTGAAAAGAGGCTATTGTTTTTGTTATTGATGATCTTGTAAATTAAGTTGTTTGTATGGAAAAAGGCCATTGCTTTGATATCTAGCTTTATAGGATAGACGAGCCACATTGTTTGCGTCAATTTCTGTTTTAGCCTAAAATACATGGTATTTTCTTTCTATGAAAATAAGATTCTAGTAGAGTAATTCATAGGCACGACGCATTCCATGACATACTAGAAAATGTGATTGTTTGTAAGTAGAAGTGGCTATTTACTTTTGAATCAATCTATCAAGGATCAGTTTTTTCATTTTACTTACATCAATACGCTTTGAATTCTTGTTGAACTAGCTCTTGTTGACCTAGCTGTCTCTTCTACAAAGTCCAATTTCTATGTCTCGTTGTGATTGTGCTTCCTGTTACTTCTTCTATTCTGAACTCAAGTATATACTCTTTCAAATATAATGGTACAATCCAAAAGCAAAACAAAATCTTGCTCACTTTATATCTAAGCATACATCTATGCAACTTTTCAAAACTTTTCATAGAAATCTACAAAAGAATTCTCTAATCTCATGAAGTTATTCTTTGATAGCCAATTTATTCAACAAATGACTAAAATTTTCGGCACGTCATTCTATCATTATCTATGTTTAATTAATATTTCTAACTTTTTTGATATCATCGCATGTTTTCTCTCTACCCTAGGCTTTCCCTAAAATTATATTCTCTAGATGTTCATATTGATAAAAGGTAGCCTTCCTATATTTCATGAAAAATTATATAAGCCTACTACGCAAAGTTGTTATTAGATAATTCATTATACCTTGTGACGGTAACTCTTGGTTTAATTTCTTGGATTTCTCCATATGTAGTTGACAATACTACAACGTCATGTGTCTCCTTATGTTCGCTATGATAGTTTTCTAGTAAATTCATTGAACGACTCAATTATTTTTCTTGTTTGAGGATTTATTCGATATGAAATTGTAAGGATGACAAAGTGTTAGATTATGGGAGAGAATTCAAGAATCTTCCTAGAAGAATGAATTAATGAACAGTAGTGACCAACCAAAAGGAGTGTGTGAGAATAAATGTGTTCACACTAGTAAGTGTATCAAGGAGTAAATTGCCCATTGTATAGTTGACAAAACAAAAAATTTGGAAAAAAATTTTGAGAGTATCCTTTGCAAAATGAGCATATGACCAATGTCAAAATATCATAAAACAGCAAGTATTGACATGTTTACCTACAGAGTGAATCACTGACTCCACTACATATAATCAATTACCTAAAAAAGAATCCAACTAGGCTTGTCCAGCATCTATGAACAACTATCATACATCTCCTATGGCGAGGTTGGGTAAGTCTTCCACATGCATCATCAAGGAGACCGTCACATTTGGGTGTCTCCTAGTTAAGAAACCTCACCATTACCTTCTTTACTGAACGTAAAAGGCTTTATGCAAAAGACATAACCGCTATATCAATGACCACATGGACGTACATAAGCAGTATCTAGAGAATCATACAGTAATATGTGCCCAATATATGTAGTAAACTGACACTAAAAGGCTGAGTGCACAGCCCAAAAGCTAGCCACAACACCTTCAAGTGTTTGTGAACTCTCTTGTTTAGGTTCCAAAACCTGCACAAATTTGTAACAGCTGCTCCCACCACAACTAAAAAACTTTGAGAAACGTATAGTAAAGCTGAAAAACAGCCCCAAAAGTGAGTATTTATTGTCAAAGAAGTAGAAAGACACTCTTTGTGATGTTCTTGGACCTTTATGAAGAGAACAATGCACGAAAGTACTCCAACATAGCTCCAAAAATCACCCCAAAATTGCTTCAAAAACAGGCTTTGAAAGCAAAGAATGAAGCTTTGAGGGACCAAAAAATGTTCAAGCTAATGTTAACCTTAGTCTTTCCCCTTCTTGAGACACTAGAAGAGTGTAGCTTAGTGGCGAGTGATTGCCATGATTATGCAAGCTCCAGGGAGAATAGTACTGGGATGGGTGACCTCTTATGAAGTATCGGGAACCTCTCTCTTCGCTGATCATTGATGTCCTCCCTCACGTGCAGTTGATGGTGCCAATGGTGACTTCATCGACTCTGATGACAAGGGATGCAGAGGTCTATGCCTTGGTCACCACCTTAGTCGTGAGCCTTGGAGAAAGCCTTGGGTGGGTGGGCAAGTGCTCACTTCACTCGCACAAAAGGAACAAAACTTTTGCTTCAAAATGCTTTAATATCAGTGAAGTATTTTGTTGGTGATGGACCACAGTGTGCTCTCCTTCTCAAGAGCTCCAGGATGAAATAATCGGAGTAGAAAACTGAGCTCCAAGCACCACACACAATATGCTGCACAGAGGCTATAGAATATGTAGAAAAACACACTACACAGGGAGAACGAGCACAGACTTCTCAGATGTTACAAATCCGGTCAAACTTATAATCTATGGCTCACCAAACCACTATATGTTTTATTAAGGAACATATAAAGAAGTGTCATGTGGCCAGTTGGCCTTTCACATGGACACTAATGGTAACAAGATGTTCCTACCTTAAAACCAAAAATAGATCATAAGCATATTTTTTGACTAGACACGACCGATTCAAGCAAATAGGTCAATGCAAATGTCTCCGATTCCCCTAATTGCTTGAATCGATCATCTCAATAGCATGTGAAAAAAAAGAATCCTCTTATCTTTTTCCATGATAAAAAAAGAATAAATAATCTCAAAAAGCCTTTTAACTAGGCATTACCAATTCAAGCGATCGCGAAAATCTAGAAATCTCTGATTCCACTAATCCCTTGAATCAATTGTGTAAAAGATACCAAACTCATGGATATTACCTTGCACACCAAGAGAGCTCAAGGAGAAGAGTAAAAAGAGAAATTCGTAGAAGAGGGTTGGAGATGAAAATTGTTGGAAGTTCGGATGGCATGTATGTCATAAAAAATATCGCCAAATGAAGGCACGGCCTTAAATAGGTCTAAAGGTCAAGTTGACCATTAGTGCCACACGGCAATGTCTGATTGGTCAATGTAATCTAGCCATTGGGAATCCTAATGCACATTTCCATGTGTCAACATTTCAATAGTCCAGATCATTTGACCTTTGAAATTTCAAAATCAATTTTTCGACATGGCACACGTTCATTCGTCCATGTGATGTGATTGTCTCTTTCTCTCTTCACCTATAAATACCACTTGCCTCGCTCTTTTTCTAATTTTCAACCTTCATCAAAATTTTTCTTTCATAGCCAAGCACTCTAAGCTCTAGTCCTGTACACAACTGATTCCAGTGGTCATGCCTCTCTGACTCTCTTTGACTGCACTTATTCACTTGTATCAATCGCCTTTTCACATGGAAGAGAAGAATGTGATTCTAGGTGTTTGTCCATCTCAAAAACGTTTACATTTTATGGTTCAAGAGGGATTAAGGTTGAATCATTTTCCAAATGCAATGAAAATCTTCAATCCCACCTTTGATTTTGAAGCACTTGTGAAGAAAAGCGAGGCATGACTTGTGGATGAATGGGAGAACTTCATTAGGATACTAGATGGTCAACAAGTTATCACATTTGGCAAGACTTAGATCCACCCACTGATTTTTGTGAAGGATCCTTTGGATAGGGCTAGAATCACTAGAAAATTTAGAAAGACTTTCCCTTTGCTAGGCAGGATAGAAATTTTCCTAGAACACCAAAACAATTGTTGTTTAGTGCCCTTGAGTGTAGCATTTCTGATAAGGCCTTATCATATCTCAATTAGGAAGATTGAAGAAAAGGAACATGATGAACAAAAAAATGCATCCCTAGATGTTTCTCTTGAGAAATATTCAGAAAGTCAAGTCAAAGATATTATTGAAGAGATTAACCTCCAAGCAGAAGAAGAAGAGGTTAGGAACTTTGATGTCACTTCTTTCAGAGTAGAGACTACCATAAGGGAGCTAGAAGAAAATGTGAAAATCTAAGAAAAATCATTGCTATCAAATCTCCCATATTAATTTATCTTTGGGAATGATTTTGTTCCTCTGTATTGAATTCAAGAGCTCTTCAACATTAGAGAAGACTATTGCCTTGTTGCTATAATTGAATCAAAAAAAGTTGCAAGGAGGTTTGTAAATGAGAAGGATGAGATTAAAGAAGAATTTCTAAACCTAGAATTATACTAGTCGAATAAAGAATTCAAAGAATTTTCCAAATCTTGCAGGCTAAGATTTTGTCGAGCAGCAAAAAGATTTTGGGATTTACTCATTTGAACAAGGATATTCATTGGTGATGTAGCTGAGGAAAAAGGAACGATAAGGATTAACTAGAAAGAACTGATCCAAGATGAAGATGAGGACAAGCAAATTCTCAGATACAACCAATTCAAGTGATTAGGCCCATTGAAAAAATTGTTATGAGCCTATTCGCTTAAATTGGTCATGTCTAGACGTGTTCCCTTTTATGGTTGTTTTAGCTTGTCCCTTATGTAAATAAGCAAATAACATCTATTTGTGATCATTTAGAAGACATGACCAATTCAAACAATTAGGCCCATTCCACACTTTTTGATGAGCCTATTCGCTTGAATTGATCATCTCGTGGATTCTTCTATTTCATGATATATTTTTTTGATACGCTAACAATTCTTCATATTCTTAGCATGCCCATCACAAAAGGGATACCTTCTATGAAAATGATAATCTTTCAGACCTCACCAATTCAAGCAATTAGGCTTATCTGAAACCTTTCGGACGAGCCTGTTTGCTTCAATTTTCATGTCTCTGAAGATCTTCATTTTCTATTTATTGAAGGCCTTTATCTCTCAATAGTTATAAATGATGGTAGGTGATTGTAGATTTGTAATGATTTTGATTAATGTCCGATTCAAGCGATTAGGCCCATCCAAGATTTCTTGATGATCCTAGTCGTTTGAACTAGTCCTCTTCTTTATTTGTTTTGTATAAGGTCATTTTTGTCCCGAGTCATTCAAAGTTGTTTTGCTCTCTCTAATCTTACTTTGTCATTAGTTCCTCTGTTCTCTATATTGGATGAGGAAAATTATCTTGGCAGGGGCAAGGGCATAAGAAAATCTATAGAGAGTAAAGGAAAAGAAAAACTTGATATACATTCACTCATTCACTATCTTCCAAAGTCGAATCTAGATTTATTCTATGTTGTACATAAGCAATAGAGTGAGGACCTTGATTTTGTATTATTCTCTCTAAAGACTCTTTTGAAGTACATGGGCTTTTCCTCACTACCGTTTAATGCATATAGGATTTGCTTTTTGAGAGAACTACAACATTCAAGATTTTTGGCCATGCCCCTATGCTCAATGCTTCTAGAGCTGGATATTTCCTTTGTTATTCAAGCTATGCAATGGCTAGGGCGGTCTCAAATGTACAAAGTATTGTTGGCTACAAGAGAAAGCAGTTCCTTACATACAAAGGAGATATGCCAGAGTCAAGCTCATTCAAAAGACTAAAAGAAGAATAAATATTTGAATTCTTAAATTCATGAGTTCAAAAACTATATATACATCCATATGTATTTTTTGTCCAGAAGAATAGCAAAAGACATTATAAATATTACAGCTTCAAACTGGAATGAAATCTCATTCTTTTATGAAAATCCATATGTCCTAAAAGAAATGACATCTAGTGATAGTCCTTAGTGACATGATGTGTATAGATTATCTGGAGATGATATCTCGCATGTGCTCCTTTGTAATTATCTTCTATAGAACCAATCAAAAAGCTCTTCGAAAGCATTACTTTTTGTGAATCCTCCTCCTTTTTTCGTGCATCTAAAGAATATTTTTCTTGCTTGATAATGAGATTTTTCCATGCCTTGGGTCTTCCATGTCGCAAGTGTTTCCTTTTTAGCAAAGAATGGACCATGCAGAAGAAGAATATGCTATAAAAACCTAAAGCTAAATATCACGAGATGTTTATTTCAAAACACACCAAGTATTGGCGGAGTAAATTTCTTTGAAACTCACCAAGTTGTAAGTTATGTCTTAGACATACAACAAGGTTCCAATAAACCCAACCTTGGATGCCTCGCTGGGATATCTATCAGGTTGCATATAGATATAGAATTTAACTTGCTGGAGAAATCCACAAAACTTCATGCGATCCCCATCAAACTTTTCTGTTTTGCAAATCTTGGGTTTCTTCATGAAGGATGTACTGGGTCTTTGATTCGCTTGAATAATCCTTTCTTTAAAAGTTTCCAATTTGTTCTTGTAATTCTTGGAGGAGTGTGCCTTCATGCACCATATGTCCCATCTCAACTTATGTTTGTCAATAATTTACATGCTTGACTTGTTGTTGGAGACTTTGAACTGATGCTACAATGTGTTTATGAGTGTTCTCCATGATCCCTGGTATTGGACAGAAGCTATTTTTGCCAAAATGTAAGGAGAGCACTAGATTGTATGTTGTAACTATAGTAGATAAGATTTTGGAAATACAGTTTTGATTACAAGAACACCCACATAGGGAGGATGATACAAGAATATGTAACTCATACAAGACACCGCACAACTCGAGATTGATTGATATGAATAATTGGACCAAAGATGATACAAGACGTCCCATAACCCGGCATTGATAATTTTAAATCAAGATATTCAGGTTACAAGAACTCCCTTCAGGGAGATGATCTAGATACAAGAAATAACTAGACAAGATTTCATACTACGAGATTACAAGAGGACAAGGCTAAATGTCCACGAACTAGACTAGAATAAGGAACACGACAACAAATTGAAAGTAGATCTTGGAGAGTAGTTACTTGGCGATCATGACCCCTTGAGCTCCCAAGTCTTTTATTGGTGAGACTTAGTATGTATGTGGCCAGCCCCTCCTTAAATAGGTTTTCTAGGGTGGTTCATCAAAGGCGGTTATGAGCTGATGATGTCATCAATGATGTTCATAATTTGAATAGGACCTCTAGATGTTAGAATTTAGCAAGAAGACAATTGATCTTAGAGTTTGGCATGTTTGGGATGCAATGAAAGCATTTGTTTCTCTAGATTCTGAACCAATCATGAGATATACAAGTAACATGGAATTTGAGGTTCAAGATGGTTTTCTTTGTCCATGAGACAAGACTTCATCAGCTAAAATTAACTTTTCCTTCAAATCTTTGATCTATTAGAAAACTGTCCATGGAATCTCCTTCATTCATGTTCTCACTCTCCAATTGTTTTCAGGGGTAAGCAACATGAGCCTCATTCCTTGCCTGGTATAAAGTGGTAAGTGTATCCTAAGCATCATTATCTATTCTACAAGAGTGAATGTGAGGAATAATGGCACATTTGAGAGACAAGGCTATCAATGCATGTGCTTGAGGATCTCTGCCATCCCAACAAATCTACTATATAGTAGTTGCACTAGGAATTGCAACATGAATAGGAACATGAAGAATATTGCCATCTTCACCTCTGTCTACATCACCTTTAGCAACTGTGTTTGCAAGTGTAATAGGATATTGTTCAAGACCGTCCACAATATTCCACAGTCGATGCGCAACCAATACATGATGCATCCTATAAGCCTATAATGGGTAATTGGTACCATTCAAATTATCCTCAAAATGCAAAATGCAAAATACAAAATACATCACTTCTTTCAGCCATGGCCACTCACTAACATACCTTGACGCAAAAAAATGATTATATCTCAAAAAGTTGAATAGAATTACCCCATAAAGTCATGCAAAACATGTAGCAGTCTTCAAGAAGCTTATATTGGTGAACCAAAACCTATATATATCTTTGGCACAAAAAGACAAAATCTCCTGCACAAGCACTCCAATAGTGTATTTTGAGGCCAAAACGAGGTTTGAGACTATGATCCGAGGGGTATTGATGATGCCCTAGATGAAGCGGTGAGTTGCTCTGATACAAATTATCGGACTTTGAGGTCTACGGAAGTACATTAACATCACAAGGAAGAAGAAAAAGCTTGGAGCACAGCACACAATACTAAATGTATTACCACGAAAATGTACAAAGATAAATTTTGTGTTAGGGTTATAGGCATATATACACGCCGGGGGAAAAAACCGCCTAAAGAGGGAAAAACGTGCCCCCAAGGTCCTAGTGTGTTCAGACACAGTCCTACCTAAATATATCAAGAGAAAAGCCTTCTACTACAAGTCTTGTATATTGCACATATTTGAAGCCATCAAACTCGTTTAGCAGGTGCATGAAAGAGAGGACATTTTTCTTTGCATGAGAACATACATGTGTTCTTTCCTACGTAAAACCACACGAGAATAAACAGAAAAAGCTTCATAATTATCAAGAATGTGGCACTTATGTAGGCAATGATTGATGGGTCTGATCTATCTCATAGAAACAAAAGGAGAAAGACAAATTAATTTCACCACTACTATTGCCACCTGATTGAAGTTATGACTTATTCCAAAGTGACTTGTAGAAGTGAGGTTTATCAGCATAGTCTTACTAAGCATTATTTCAAGAATATTTAAGTATAGAAAAGCTTTTCGCGATTCAATCTTCTATGGAATAGACATGCAAACAGAAGTTAATGCATGCAACATCTGGTACACCAAACTATATCATGCACATCCATACAAAATAAGTACTATTTTACCTCATAGAAAGCACTTAAGGATGAAATGCTAAAGTTCTACATGTGCCTCAGACAACCCTATAGAAGGCATTCTAGGAGTATGTTACCGCTAAAGATTTCATAGTCAACTTTTAACTTGAACGCAATAACATAGTAGGAGGACACAGGGAATGTGTAGAAGCATGAGTGTAGTACTACATTTTTTTTCTTGAGGGTTCCCTTTCTTTGAACGGGCATCTAGAATGAAAACAATGTTAGAATACGCGTGACAAATTAGCTTGGAAACTCCAAGATTTTGCATGCTTAATGTGTGCAAATAATATTTGCTTCAAAACCAATGACAATTTTGAGTGACACGTTTAGATGATTTCGGAGTTGTTCCACGATGGAGATGTCATCCCACAATGGATGGGGTTTGGCTGAAGTTCTCTGATAAATGTCTTCTCGCGAATCCTCATGGGATGCAACACAAATTTTTGCCTCTATTAAGATCATGTGAAGTCATCAATGATGTATTTTGCATTCACATAAGTGATGACTATATCATTGTTCTTAAAACATTTATGAGGATTTGTTGATCTTAGATCTCTTGTCGACTTGGGGGAATGTTTTGTTTCATATATGGGCCCAATTCAAGGTATCAAACAATATCTATATGATTTGGCTTAGGTTTCGCTTAAGGAAGCACATGCCTTTGCGAAATTGAAATGAAGCATCAAGATTGCATGTTAAGGATAATAGCCAAATTTTATGTTCTTTTATGAAGTGTTCCTCAAATTAGAATAGTATCTTAACTTTATATGGCATATCCAAAGGCTCCTCATGTAAAGGGAGATGTGTTATTGTCTTCATATATGTTGTTCTTCTCAAATATAACAATATATGGTCAGGTCTTGTATGCATTTACATGGCTCCTTGTAAGGGATTACCACCATGTAAAAGCATGGTGGGACCTTCCCAAATCCATAGATATCTCAAAGACTATGTGCTCCATGTACACTCTCTCTACATCAAAACAATGTACAAAACATGATACTAAAAGTCAACAATGAGGCTATATTCAAAGAAGGAGAAACAAAGCTTATATTAACATACAATGAACAAGAGGAAAAATAACTGAAGCTCCAAGGTGCTCATCAAAGGATTTCAAGGGCTAAAAGGATCAAAGAAAGTATCAGCTGATCATGATGAAAAACCTTCTTTATGTCAAGGGCTCCCATATGTCCCTAGATCCCAAATGTTTATGTATGTCTCTTGAGATCCCATATGTCTGAAGATTCAAAGTATGTCCCACATATCATGGATCCCATATGTCCATGGAAGTATAGCTAAAGGATGCCATATGTTCCGAACTTGGATGCGATTTATAAAAGCTATGTCTAAGGATCCCATGTGTCCTTAAAGCAAAAACTTAATGTACTAACTGTTGTCATATGTCACCAGTTCACAATATTAAAAACAAAAGGTCATCACATGGAGGTGGATTGTTGAGAGTTCCATGATGCACCCTTTTCTCCAAGTATAGGTTCACTCTCATACATGCTCCATTTATCCCACATGGGATTTAGTTTTCTGTCTATGCCATATAAGGAGGTCCTGACTTCACCTCTCATGATTCACTCATGCACTACAATGAGGCTCTCGTGCAAGGTCCATGCTTCTTCTGTAACTATCTTATTTATAATTTAGTTTATTTAAATTTCATCGCAACATCATGTTTTTTCTTGTCTATTCTGATCCGCCATAATTTACTATTAATGTTATAGTTATAGAGCATGTTTCTCAACATAAAATTGTCATCGTCCGGCACATTCACTTATGGAGAGAAGAAAACGATCCTTGATATACTCTTACCACATTATAAAAGGCAAGAAATGAGTCTAATGCTCTGTACCCTTGAAAATAACCAAGAGTGAGCATATGAATGAAGGGGATTCAATGGACACTTTTCTCCTAAAGATCAAAGTTTTTAAGGAGCAATTGATTTTCTCTGATAAAAAGTTCTCAAATATTTCACTTCAATAGAATATTCTAGATCTCCTTCAAGATTCTTGTGATATTTTTTGCTTTTATTCGTTGTCTTATCAGGATAAAACACATTTAGTGGCTTAAGTTTTGAGGATTTAGTATCCCTTTTGTTGCACGAGAATCAATCTAGAAAAAAACAAGTCAATTATGAATGTAGCATATAACCTTTGTTAGGTATTCATATGGGAAAGGGTAAAAAGATTTCATCTATTAGTAAGAAAAAAATACACTAATGCAAGACAATCAAACCAAGAAGATAAAGATGACAAGAAAATACAAAAAGAGAAAGAAATTGGCAAGCATTGTGACGTAAATAAATCATGTCAATGGAGAGGAAAAGATGAAAGAGATTGGAATTGTTTTTGGAGAGGCCTCTATACCTAAAACTAAGTTTTCTAAACTTTATTTATAATGAAAAGTAGGTGTTCGCCACTCATCATAGTCATAAATCTTCTCATGTATATATTAGACTATGATGTTTAGTATTTTGATGGTGGTGCAATCAAATATTACCTCACAGTGTAGATTGTTCATTTCACTCAATTTAATTTCTTCAACGAATACTATGAAATACGCAAACAAATCCTCTTCTCCTATCCAAATATCATCCGTAGTTTTGCTCATGGTAGTATTCGAAGACTCTTAATTGTTCTATATAAACAAGCGATCAAGAATAATCTGTTTTTAGTTCAAGATGTTATTAGTTCAAGAACTAGCTAAAAATGGTTTGCTTCTTAAAATTTCTTAATGAAAGTGTATAACTAATGATGTATCGAATGGTGATAATGGCAATCCATCTCGTGTAATTCAGAGATGTACATGTCTAGAGCAACGCGAAGTTTTGTTTGGAGAATGGGCAAGGGCATAATTCATGAGTTTCATGGTTGGTTGAGACCACATGGTGGTGGAATATAGATGGTGAGTAATGAAGGGCTATATAATTTCTTGAAGGTGAGTCCCAACAACTTCATGCTATGCTTCTCACATTTGATGTATTCTTAGTAGATCGATACATTGTATTATGGACATGGATATGGAGAAGAGAAGTCTTTTTCTTTGCGTGCTTATGGAAAATATTTATTCTAATTCTATCGGGCAACGTTTTGACGATATAAGATATGCCACTAATAGAGTATCTCAAAAGAACAGAGACGCCTCCTTCGTAAATTCAACATGTTGTACACATTAGGTAGGTTCTCATCATTTATCCTCGACACTTCACCATTTATCCCCAACACTGACATGCACATCCCATTAGGCCACCGATCAGCCCATCAAAAATGCGGGCAGTGTACGCGAAGCCATGGATGCTCTCACTCCATTCTCACAAACTCCAAGAGAAAAATCTTCAAGCACAATGTGGAGGCTCCCTTCAACTTTGTGATAGGAATGGTTTCTATGTGCTATTTCAAAGTATAGGCCAGTGGGAAAGGAACACGCGACGATGGATCGAGCGAGCGACGTCTGTAGCAGCGACGACCTTAACAACACAGCAGCGACGACCTTAACAACACATGGCTAGTTTACAGCAGCGAGCGACATCTGTAGCAGCGACGACCTTAACAACACAACAGCGACGTCTTTTAACTCAGCAGCGCAAGGCAGGAAAGGGAAGTCGTCCAGAGCTCTGTTGCCTTCCAAGGCAAAGAAACTCAAGCCTTTGGTGTCGGAGCACGATATAATGGTGTCGGAGCTTTGGCGCACGGGGGTAGGAGCTCGAGATTCAACGACACCGTCAACAACATCGTGAGCTCTCAAATACTTGCATTATGGTGTCGGAGCTTTGGCGCACGACGATTGTCTGGCTCCAGCACGTTTGCCGGGCTCCAGCGACGACGAAGGCTCTTAGCTAATCACTCCTCGGAATAACGACGCTTCTCCCCTGTGTCCATCGCGCTCGAGCATCCCCGCGACAGACGGTTTTACTTCCTCCGCGATTGACGGCTTTACTTCCGCGACTGATGGTTTGCTGCCCGTTTTTTTCGCGATAGACGGTTTTCATCCTCCGCGATTGATGGTTTGCTGCCCGTCTTTTTCGCGATTGACGGTTTTCATCCTCCGCGATCGACGGTTTTACTTCCGCGACGGTTTTCATCAAGCGATTGACGGTTTCATGGTTTTCCCCCTCGTGACCTGGGCGATAGACGAGTACTCCATCTTTTGAGGGGAATTGAATGTGGCAACATTTAATGCACTCTTCTTCTCTCCGGCGGGCGATTCCTTCTGGGCGAGTGGGACGCTACGATGAAGAGGCTGCTGGACGCTAAGAAGAGATAGTCAAAATAAAAAGAAAAGAAAAAAAAAAAAGAAAAAAAAAAAAGAGAGAAGAGAAAAAAAAAAAAACTAAAAAACTATCCTTTTTAGCGGGACTCTCATGTTCTATTCAAGTTGGGGGGGGTTTCTTTTCCTTTGTGTTTAGGGGAGGCTTTCATTGACCTTTTGCTTGCTCGTGGTCTTCATTTCCATCAAGTTAGTCTTTTGCGAGTTCTCTTTGAAGCTCCCGCCGCGGCAAGATAATCTACGGTTTGGCCTCTCCTAGTCTTCCCGCTAGTGGGTTGAAGTCTCTCTTTGCAAGAGTAAGTTCGCGGTGCAAAGGCGGGTGCAGGCTCCTTTTGGCCATGGATGTGGCTTCTTCCTCTCTCGTCAAAAGTAATCGGGCCCCTCCCCCTAGGGAGACCGATATCCTGGCCGCTCTGCTGGAGGGGGGGTCGTGTGCCGCCCCTGGGGCGTCCGAAAGTGTTGAATCCCCCATTGTTTCCCTCAGTAGACCCGCAGTTCTGTCGGCTCAAGAGGAGCTCAAGAAAGTTTGCCTCGTCGGCCAAGTGTTTGGCCCTAGGCCCCCGCTCGAAACTGTGCGACAATGGCTTCGAAAAGAGTGGTTCCCTCGAGGACTAATTGTTAGCAAATGTCAGTTCTTACCAGCGAACCACTTGCTGCTAGTCTTTGAAAACGAAGAGATGGCGTTCCAAGCCCTCAGCGTTGGCACCTGGCAGTTAGGTCGGGCGACCCTGTGCCTATTCAGATGGTCCCCGGACTTTACTCCCGACAAATCGAAGTCGCTTCAGTACCCTCTTTGGGTTGAGCTCCCTAACCTTCCTTACTTCTTGTACAGCTTCGTGTGGGACATTGTCTCTCCTATCGGCAAGCCACTGGCTTCACGCGAAGACGTTGGTGGTCTCATCTATGAAGGAGCAAGACACTCGTTCAATGCTAGGTGGCACCCCCAAATCTGTGTCGAGGCCGACCTCAGTTCGCCGCTTCCTTCAATGATCAAAGTGGACATGGGCGAAGGAGATGTTTGGGAACAGGTCGTCACATACAAAAACCTTCCCAACGCGTGCTTTCGCTGTGGCCAGCAAGGTCACAGGATTAAAGATTGCCCTCTCAGGCAAAAAAACAAGCGCTCTGAAGAAGCCTCCAAAACCGCTCAAGACAACCTTGGCGATTTGACCCACTCGACCAAGGAGGGGAAGGCAAGGGCCTCCTTAACCCGCTAGCTGATGCTGATGGCTTTATTGAAGTTAGAAGAAGAAGGAAAAGAAGCCCTAGGGCCAACGGCGAGAGAAACAACATGCCGCTTACCCCCTACAGCAATTTGTATTGCAATCTAGAAAAGGAGATCAATGAGCTTGACTACCCAGGTGGAAAGCTACTTGAGATAGACACCTACGACAAAGCCCTAGAGCTCCCTGACAATAAAGAAACCCCCCAGGAGGGTTACACTACAAGCAAAGAAGATGGTTTCACCACTAGTAACGAAGACAACATGGATAGTGAAAGTTCCATCATTGGATCGACGATCCCGGAAACAGTGCCGAGCACGGGGCCCAAGTCTCCCCAGCAAGGGGCATCCCGCAAAGGAAAACAGCCTATGGAGTTACCCTGGAAAAGCCCCCACAAGAACCGACTTCTAAGTCGGGATCAGATCCCAGCGAAAAAGAAAGACGAAGTCAAGAGAAGAAAGGACAAGGCTCCCTCCCGCAAAGAGGGATCAATGCAAAAATGATTGTCATCTCGCTGAATGCTCGAGGGCTAACCGACCCCTCAAGAGCGACCATCATTGGTCAATGGCTTCGCGACATTAGCTTAAACCCAGACTTTATATGTATTCAAGAGATTAAAATTGACGGAGAAGACCTTCAGAAGCGGCTCAGACAGATCTCCTCGGCCCATGTGTGGATCCCAACGAAGCACCAGCAGGGGTCTGGAGGAACGGTTATCGGTGTTAAACAACTCTGGTTTGAAAAGCTTGTGAACTCCATTGAAGATGTAAGTCACCGTTGGATTGCTGTCTCTTTTGGTGCTCCGCTTTGTGTTACTTTGGTTTCTTTGTACGCCCCTAACGGGATTTGGAGAGACTGAACACTTGGGCTTCCTTAGACTCGCTTCCCCACAACGTGCTTATTTGTGGAGACTTCAACATGGTGGAAGACCCTATGGATAGATGGATGGGCAAGGGCAGGGTCATCGACAGTCGGGAGAAAGACACGTGGGACATGACCAAACTCCACTTGGATTTGATTGAGTTCAAAGACTCGAGTGGCTTTTCTTGGTCGAATCTCCAAGCGGGCGAGGACCTGAGGAAAGCTAGACTCGATAGATGCTACATCTCTCAGAGTTTTACTCAACAGTGGGGCCTCCCTACCATCACGCAACGCACTGACCTCACTATCTCTGATCACTACCCGATCGTTATCACTTTTCAACCTTCCAACAAAATCCGCAAGGCTCCGTGGTTCCATGCCAACGCTTCCACCTTCTCTCTCCCTTCTGTCCACCAAGAAATTGCCGATGTGTGGAAAGTGGCGTTCGCCTCTGGCTTGGCCCCGGCCAAGTGCTGGAGAAGTGCGGTCGACAAGTCTCATAAGATCATGATCAGAACTAAGAAGATGCTCGAGACTGTGCGGCGGGCTCGTAGGGAAGCCCTGTACCACAGACTCTGGCGGCTCGAGGAGGAAGTGAACAAAGGAAAACAACAAGCCCAGAAAGGCCTCAGAAAAATCAGAGCAATGTTGAGATACGAGGAAGAAATACAAAGGCAAAACTTGCAGATCTTCTTCAAGGAGTGGTGGGCTGGCAAAGCCGACAAACCCACCAAGAGATGTGTCGTATCCTTAAAGGAAACACAACAGAGAGTCGATCCCACTACTGCTTGACCCACATGGCAATGTGTGCAATTCGGAAGAAGATAATTTTGGCATCATCGAGGGGCACTTCACGAGACTTCTGGGAACCTCGAACCCCCTTTCCCACCATAGAAGGGACTGTATGGCTGCCATTTCTAGGGTTT